>PGFX01004503.1:0-20166 GCA_003612995.1 Prototheca bovis | reverse complement strand
TCGCGTGGCGCGTCCGCCCTCCCCGCGCGCGCGCGCTCCCGCCGGGTGCGCCTCCGCCCGGACGATGCGCGCACCGGCCGGCCGCGCTAGGTCTCGGCGACCGTCGGCGGACGGCGGAAGCAGCACAAAGTGTGAAAAAAAGGCCGGTTGGACGAAAGAAGCGTCTGCGCGGCGCAAGCGGCTTCCGGTCCGACGCCTCGCAATACTAGGGACGAGGGCCCCCGAAAGCCCGTCCGGAAAGTCGCGATTACGCTACGCGCACGCCGCGGGTGCATTTTGAGATCGAAAAACAAGAAGGAGGACGAAAAGAACCGCCCATCGATGAAAAACCAAACGGCGACATCTCTTCTCGCGGACCGGCGCTGCTCGGCGCCGTCCGCTCCGCGCGCCCTCGGGACGAGGGCGCGCGGAGCGGGCACGGGCCGCCGCGGGGGCCGGGCCGCACAAAACAGCGCGAACCGGACAGAATGCGCCTGCGCCGCACCGGATCGGCAGAAATTCACCTCGACGACAAAGTCACGACAATGGCGCGCGCATGCGGTGACGCACGCGGCGACTCGCGAGCCCGCTTCTCTTCTCGTCGTCCTCCCTCTTCTCCCGCTCCCTCTTCCCCCTCCTTGTGCCCGCGGAAAGCCGCGGGCCCGCACTCCCGTCCCACCCCCGCCCGATCGCGCGCTCTGGCAAATTTGCCGAGCCGCTCGGAGCATCGTAAAAGGACAACAAAGTACACGCGCGACGTCGGCGCCGGAGACCGGGGCGCCAGACTTCCTCGCGCGCCCTCTCCCCCCACCGCCCGAGCGCGGCTCTCCGCCTCCCGCCCTTTTCCGCTCTCGTCGGACCGCCGCGGCCCCGCCGCGCGCCTTTCCGTGACCGCCGGACGCGCCGGACACCTTCGGCGCCTCTGGTGGAAGAGGCGCGCAGAACCCGCTCGGACGCGGCGTCCGAGCGTGCAGGTCGCATCGTCACGCTGGCGTGCGCCTTTTGCGACCAGACGGCCGTGAACGCCGGGCTCTTCGCAGGCCCCGCGATGCCCGCCGAGCTGGGCTCGCTGTGGGCCGCAGAGCTCGCCGGCTGCATCGTACGGCGGCACCCTCCAAGCCGCCCCATCCACGACGCCCTCAAAGAGGCTCTTCCAGGAGTCACAGAGTTGTGGTGCGCGTGCCGAAGCGTCGGGGGACGACGCGAGGCGCGCGGGTGCGGCAGGGGGCCGGGGGGAGGGCCAGCCGCGGCGGGCGTCCGCCCCCTTCCCTTCCCTCCCTGCCGCGAGGACGCGTCGAGGGTCGCGCGCAAGCGGGGCCCGGCGCGGAGGCCGCCGCACTCGTGTCGACACCGTCAGAGCCGACGACACAAGCGTTTCTACAAACGTCCGATATTTCGACGAGGGTCGTGGTGGCAGAATCGCTCGGGGAGGGGGAGGGGGGAGGGTGGCCGCGCTTGCTCGGCACGCGCCGCTCAGACCGCGCCCGGACGAGCCACCTCCGCCTCGGGGGGCGTCCGGAGGCCCTGACACCGCGATCACGCGCGAGCGGGGGGGCGTCGCATGACAGCGGAGGGAGGGGGGCGAGCGGGGGAGGGAGGGAGGCGGGTGGAAAGGGAGGGGGGAGGCCAAGGGGGGCGGGGTCGGGGCCCCGAAGTGCGCAGCATGGGTCCGCGCGGACTCTTGCGCGCGCGGCGGATTTCGCCGCCGAGACGTCCGCCCTCGGGTTTCGAGTGCGATGCGGGCGTTTTTGAGCGGATGGGAATGCGCCTCGTTCTCGGCTCGTCCGAAACCCGGGGCGCGCCGCGGGGCCTGGTCCGGTCTGAGGGCCGGCCCGGCGCCGAGGGGCGCGGTCGGGGGGAGGGGGAGAGGGGACCTGCCCGGCGCAGGGTGGGGCGGGCGGGATGCGGTCGGGGGGAGGGGGGGAGGGGAGGAAGGGACCAGCCCGGCACAGGGTGGGGCGGGCGGGACGCGGTGGGGGGCTGTCCGGGCTTACGTCGCAGGGGGCTACCGAGGCCTCCTGCCGATGTGGACCGAGTGGTCCGGATCCGGAACGGTCGGAAGGCAGCGTCGACCGGCGCGTCTGCGCCGGGATGGAGCCTTCCTCCGGTCTCTCAACGACCCTCTCAAGGCCGCCCGACTGCCGATTGCGGCCCAGAGGCACATCCGAGGCGCTGCAGCGTGCCAGCCGCCAGGCATGCCGGCTGCTGCGCTCGGCCGAGAGCGAGGGGGAGGGGGACTGGCAGCAAAGCGTGGGGAGAGCAGACGGACACAACGCAGCGTTCCTACGAATGCACATCGATCGACGCATCCCGCATGGGCGCGACCCGGACGTCGACCCGCCGCCTGCGCGCGGCAACCCGTCGTTGACGGCTCTGCTGCGCCCCGCCTCTGCCCGCGCCCCACTCCCCTCCCCGCCCGCGTTCTCGTTCTCGAACGGGCGGCGGCACGTGGGGCGGGGTCGCGCCGACGTCCAAAGCCCCTTCCAGTCGCGGCATTTAGGGGGCCGACCGACGGGCGGTTCGTGGGAGGCGGGGCGAGGGTGCGCATTTCGCATGCCAGGAGAGCCTCCTGGTTCTCTTTGCCGCCAGCGCCCGCCGTCCGTCGCGTCTTCCCGACCCCCTGTTTTCTCCCCTCGGTTCCTTTCTTCCCCCGCCTCGAGCAGGTTTGTTCTCGAAGATGGAGTCTCAGGGACCCCGACGGCTATCGACACGCTGCGCCAGAGCGCCGAGCCGAGCGAGTCCGTCTCCCTGCCGACCTCCTGGAGCTCGTCGTTGCTCCGCCCCGCCCGAGCCGACGACGACGGAGCTCTTGTGTCAGCCGCGACCGAGGCGGCCACCGGAGACTGCATCGTGATCGCCGACGGCGTCGACGCTGGAGCGCGATACGAAGAGTGGGGCTGGATGCGCTCCCGCTTCGACGTCGGCTGGATCGTCGCCGCCCCGCTCGCCGTGGCGACGATCTTCGACACCACCGGCACCTCGGGCGATGACTTTACGGACGCCGCCGTGGACGCCGAGCTTGAGCGCATTCAGAACCTTGGCATCGGTGGCATCGCGGATTCCGCAGACCTCTTCGCCGACCTCGTCGCCGCGCCGTCCGGGCGCCTCTCCGCCGCGGGGACAGCAGAGGGCGGCAAGGGCTGGGAGACGTCGGACGTCGAGAGCGACGGCTCCGTTCAGAGCTCGGACGAGTCCGCCCCTCTCGCCGCCCAGACGACGAACAAGTCCGCTTCTCTTCTCGCCCAGGAGTCCAGGTCTGGGCGCCGCACCGTCGGCTCGATCCGCGTCGCCGCCAGCTCGGGGCGAGGACGCGCCATCGGAGCCATGCTGGTGGCAGGCACGGCAGGCGCTCCTCGCCCAAACCTCGCCTGGCTGCGCGACTGGGGGGCCGAGATGGCCTCGGAGATCGGCAAGGCCGGCGGCGACTGCATGGAAAGCATGCTGACGCGCTTCGGCGCCATCGCCCTCGAGAGATCGGATTCGCGCGACCTCGCGCGTGCCATCGTCTCCATCAGTGGCGAGGTCGACGCGGACGCCGACTTGGACGCCGACCTCGGAGTCGCGCACTCGTGGGGCACCGGCGACTCTGGTCTCCTCTACCCGGATGTCGCGTTCGCCGCAGAGCTGCGATGCCCCGACGCGACGGGGCCCGGGTCGGATGTCGCGAGGTCGTGGTCCGATCGCAGCACCGGCTTCAGCCTCTGGGGGAACCGCACGAGCAGCGGTGGCGGCTTCGAGCCCGACGAGCGCGCCAGGGCGCCCTCCGTCGACGGCAACGTCATGCCCGTCGACCCCTGGATGGAGTCGGACTCCGCCGACGTCCCGAGTGCCTTCCGGACGGCCGAAGCAAACCTCGACGGGGAATGGGAGCGCCAGCTCGCGCCTGCCACCGCCGACACGGTTGCGGCCGCCGTCCAGTTGGCCGAGGCGGCCCAGCCGCCCGGCCGTCCGGTCCCGCGCTCTCCGAGCGCCGCACGGATCGAGGACGGCTCGAGCGACCGCGACAGGAATTGCAGCCCGAACGCGAGCTCGTCTCGCCCGCCCCTGCCAGAATCCATGCAGCTCCGCCCGGCGCCGTTCGGCTCGACAGACTGCGTCGCCCTGGCGCACTCCAGCTCCTCTTCCCCCATCGCTTGGCGCGCCGCGTCCGCGCGCCTGACGCCCCAGGGGTCGGTCGAGTCGCAGGACTTTATCGACCGGCACAGCTCCGAGCTCTCTGTGTCGGGCATCCGCGCGATCAACTTCGTCTCCACCTCCCCCATCCCCCCGGCGGCGGCCGAGACGTCTGTGCAGGCGCCAGAGATCCCCACCGCCGCCGGCCTCGAGCCGGACGCAGGCTCCGCGGCCGAGCTCGCCACCCAACTGGCGTTTCGAGCCCCGGCCGCCGAGCAGCTGCACTCGAGCGAGGCGCCCGAGCAGCGCCTCCAGCTCGACCGCAGTGCTGCCGCGCGCGGGCAGGCGGATGCCGAGTACGTCTCGACGCCGACCGCCCACGAGGGGCCGCCGATCGGCGATGCCGTCGATGCGTCCCTCTCGCCGACCGGCACGTGCTTCCATGTCTGCAAGGCGTGGTGCGCTGGTCCCAAAACCGACGGGCTCTTTGACGACGAGACCAAGTCGATGCTTCGCCCAGTCAACGTGCCTCCGCTCGTGCCCGAGACCGCCTCGTCGTTGCCGCAGGCCTCGACGCCGGACATCGCGTCCGTGCCTCTGCTCATGCTCACCGACACCTCGAGCTCGATCGGCGCCACTTCGCTGCCGTCCGCTTCGTTCACGACCTCGTGCCGCCGCTCGTCGTCGCAGACCTCCCAGACCGCCTTGGCCGCGTCCCACGACGTGCAGGGCGAGCGCGGCCCTTCCTCTCCTCTACGACGCCCAGCGGACCCCGCCGGGGTTTCGCGCGTCTCGTCTATCGACCGCATGTCCGAGAGGGAGTTTAGCGGGGAGGCCGGTGGCGCTTTCGACCACGCCGCCTACCCCCCTGGGGACCTGCTCCCGGACCCGCGAACCTCGTCCGACGACAGCCTGCGCACGTCCCAGACCGCTTCGAGGTCCCTGCGCTCCTTCGACGTGCCCAGCGACGACGGGGTCGTCTCGGAGCTTTCCGAGGGGCTGCCATTCGCCTCGCCTCGCGACGTCGCGCGGTCGGACGCCAGCGACTCGAGATCGCACTCGCCGCTGCGCCACGTCTCGCGCGTCGCGAGCCCGCCCGGCCTGCACCTGTTCACCCCCTTTTGCCAGAGGGCTCAACACGCGAGCCCGTCGCCCGCAAGGCCTCCCCGATCTCTGATCTTCTCGCGCGCGTCTTCGTTCGGGCCCAGCCGGGAGGTCTTCCCCTCGCCGACCCGGCTGGCTCCGGTCGGGCCCCAGAGCCCCTCCACACCGGTGACCTCGCGGGCCGCGTCTATGGTGGCTACGCCGAGCTCGCAGACGTTTGGCGCCGCTCGTATCTCGGAGTTGTACACGCCAAGCGGCCTTTACGCGTGCCACGGTGGCCACCGCACGCCCCGCAGCCCGCCTGCTTCCCAACCGGCGCCGCACGCGCCGCACAGCCCCTCTTCGGCGGCCCAGGCCGACGTGCGCTCGCCTCGAAGCCAATCGGCTCACGTCCCTGGCGACATTTTCAAGATCGGCACGGGGCCCTTTTGCTCTCGTGGCGGGCCGGTTGTCGCCCAAGCGCACCCGGCTCTGCCCACGCGCGAGGGCGCCGCGCGATCGCCGCGGTGGTCGACGCACCTCGAGCTGCGGTCGCTGTCGTTGCCCATGACGCTGCATACCTCCTCGATGTTGGACTCGGTCGCATCGCTGCCGAGGTCGGCTCGCGGACGCGGCGACAGCTGGCACGGCCTCGAGGTGGACGGGTTTGAGGACATCATCGCCGAGGCCAGGGACGCCCACGCCCGTCGCCGCCCCTCCATGTCGCTCTCCACCGCCACCAGCCACTCTGGCGGCGATCTCTCGCCGCCGCACTCTGCCGAGCTCCCGTGAGTACTGCGGTAGGCGAAGCTGAAGCGGGGTCGTCCTCCCTCGCGCTGCACGCATCAGTGGGGCGGGGGGCAGGGAGCGAACGAGGGCCTTTCGTCCGAAGGCTCGCTTTCGCGTGTCTCTGTCCTGCCCCGAGCCTCCGCGCGATTTTCTCCAAACCTCGCGAGACCGCGGCGCGTCTTCCTCGCCTTTCGGCGTCCGTCGCGCGTCGCGCGGCTCGCTCCCCTCCAGCTCCTTTGCCGCCCCGTTGCAGGCGCCCTCGCTCGCCACCGGTCTCCAGCCCACACTCGACCCGTCTCCTCTCTCTCTCCGTTCTTCTTTTCATTCGATGACTCTTCCCCCCCATGCCTGCGTCTTCGCCGCTTTTGCAAGCGACGGTCCTGCCCCTTCCTCGCGTCTCCCTCCCCGAGGCGTCTCCTGCGGTGCCCCCATCCCCCTCCCCACTCGCTCACCACCCGTCCTAGCCCTCGATCTCGCCCGGCGTCCTTTACGCCCCCCTCGATCACCTCCTCGGCCTTCCCGACCGCACCCGTCGGTCTCCGTTCCCCTTTGGCACCGTCCGCCGGCGTCGTCCCATTCTTCTACCGCACACCGTTTTTCTTCCTCCCCCCCCGCCCACCACGACTCGCTTCCCCTCGCTGGCACAAGATTGCAGCCCTCCAGCCACTTTGCTCGTCCGCCTTCCATCCCACCGCTCGCGCCCCAGGTCGCCGCCTCTAGACCGCCGCGGTGCCGTTCGCCAACCTTGGCCCGCCCCCCTGCTTTTCAGCGGCCCCGAATCGGTTCCCCCGCAGCGACTTCCTCCCCCCGTCCTTACCCCCCCCCCTCCCCCCCCGCCTTGTCTCGCACCAGCGCTTTTCCACCTTGCCTTCCATCCATCCACACGGACGCGCCCCACGCAGCCGGGCACTCACGTCGCTTTCGCACGCCCCACGCATCCGATTGCGGACTGAGGCGCCGGGGACCGTGCACCGCGTCCGACTCTCGCGCCCAGCGCCTTTTCCGAGAGTTGTCCCATCGGGCGTCCCGCAAAGTCGCGAGGAGGATCTCCTCTCGCTCTCCGCCCCCACTCCGGTGGTTCGCACCCTGCAGAGCAACCGACGCGCCGCGCCTGCCGAACGGCAGCGGTGCGTCGGGGCGTCGCGCCCGGTGAGGTGTCTCGTCCCGTCCTCCCCATCCACCGTGCAGTGAAGCTTGCGCGTCCCGCGACGTCTCGAGCGCGCTTGGGCCGACCCCATGTGCCTTTGCGACGTGCAGGCGCGCAGCCCTCCCCGGCGGATTGCCGGAGCCAGGGCTCTTTCCACCGCCGCTCGTCCTCATTTTGACATCCTCGGCCGCGCTACGTTCGCACGCATTCTACAATGTGGTCGCGCGCGCGTCCCCGAGATCCCCGCCTTCACCCACTCCATCCACCTCGTCTTCCTGCCTGCACCTGTTCGCAGCCGGTGCTGCCGTAGCTTTTCCAGCGCCCCTTCCCTTCCTGCGCCGGCCGCGCAACCTTCACCTCGCCATCTCACATCACGCCACCTCCCAAACACTTGCAGTGGTGCTCGTCTCGTCGAAGACGCAGCATCATTTTCCGCCAAAACACGTGTCCTTGGTGCGCCCCGTTCGCCGCCTCTTCTCCTCCGCGCCTACCCACCCGTGCGCAGGAGCGCCCCGCTCTCCCCGGGCGGGGGTCTCCGAGGAAACGGTTCGCCCGCCGCGCCGTCCCAACGGCGCCGCACGCATTTGCGCGCACGTGAACGTTTCACCCGCCAACCCGCTACGCCTTCCCAACAAGAGGCAAACAAACAAGCCGCACGTCGTCGGTCGCACTGGAGGCGCCAGGCGAACGTCCTCGAGCGTGCCGCTCCCAGGTCTCGCTTCCAGCCTCGATCGTCGACCGTCAATCCAAACGATCCTTTCGTCTGCGACCAAACCGTCGTCTCCTCGACACCCCCGTCTTCGCGACGCCGCAGGTCTCCCTCTGCTCCGTGAGCCCGCACCCGTCCTAGTTGTGCGCAATGCAATCCTTCCGGCCACCGCACCGTTTCCAGCCCGCTCCTCCCCCCTCCACGCTACCACGGCGCCGTGAGCCCGTTCGATCGCTTGGCCAGCCCTTTTCCCGGCTGATCGCAACGTTTCCCCCGCCCACGGGACACTTTTTACATGACATACTGGGCTTTTCGCCGAGTCCCGCACGCCCTCCGTGCCCATCTTCACCGCCCATCGCATCGCTTCCACTCGTTCTTCTCCCCCCCACTTTCCTTCCAGACTCGGCGGAATGGCCTGTGTCGTTCCGGTCTTTTTTTTTTTTTCCCTCTATCTCTCTCTCTCTTTTCCCTCCCCACCTTGCCTCCTGGTTTCCTTGCCTCCGCCCCTCTCACCACCGCCGTCGCTGCTCGAGCCAGCTCTCGCCGACCGACCGGCTCGCGACCCGTCGTCCTTTGCTGCCCCGACCGACCGGCTCGCGACCCGTCGTCCCTTGCTGCCCCGACCGACCGGCTCGCGACCCGTCGCCGTCCGTCGCCCCCCCACGCGTGCGATCCCGCGCGCCTCTTTGGAGCTGCCCGCCACGGGAAAATTGATCCGCGGCCCGAACGCTCACGGGAACGCTCGTCGGTTTGTTCCGTAGCTCCCTGGTGGGGCAGTTCATGCCCTCGCAACTCTGAGCGAGCGTGTGGCCTCCGTGCTGCACGCTTTTCTGCGCTTCGTCTCAAGCAAGACGTCCGCTGCATCCCCGTCGCCCCTACATTGCTTGTCCACAGTCTCCATTCCGCCTCCCCACCCTTTTGCGCTCCCGCGCTTTCTGTCCATTTCTCGCGACTCGTTGTTGCATCACCTCTCGTCGCCACCTTCTTCCTTCCTTTCTTGCCCCTCAATCACTCTCTCATCCCCCCTTGCTCTTCTTCCCTCTCCCCCTCCTCCCCCGCCTCCTTCTCCTTTCCACCGTCACATTGCTCGCAAACACTTTTTCTATCCAACCGAATTTAGGCACTGTCCTCCCTCCCCTCTCTTTGTCTCTCGTTGCTCGTTTTCTCGTTTTCATTTCAAACCCGTCTCTTTTCGTGCTTCGTTTCTTCGTCTCTCCCTCCTTTCCTCCACTTTTTTCTCTCTGATCCCGCCTCCTGCTCTCTCTTTCTCTCCATCCCCCCCCTTTTCTCTTCCTGTCCTCTTTCCCTCGTTTCCCCGCTTTTCTCCGCGATCTTCTCCTCCCTCGGCTTTCAACATCCCTCTCCGCCGTTCGCCGCCGTCTCTTCCTGCGCATCCCCTCGCCTTGCCCCGCGTTTTCCGCTCCACTGTCGAGGTCGTCCGACAAGCGGAGGAGCGACGGGGCAAGGGCGCCTTCTTTTCAGACCCCGCTTCCTCGAGCGTTCCCGTCCACGACGCTTTTTCGGTCTGTGTTCTCTCTGCGCGAACACACCGCAACTCCCGCTGTTCCTTCGACCGAGCCAGCGCCGAGCCCCTCTATGCGGGTCTTCTGCTTGCCTGTCAGGCCTGCGCCACTGCCTCCATCGCTCGTTTCCGGTTCCTCCTCATCCTGAGCGTACTTCACGCCACACCAGACCCCCTCTGATCTTCTCTTGTCCTTTTTGTTTGCACCGGGGCCCCGCATCCCAGCGTCTTTTGGATCTTCCCCCCGGCGCCTTTCGAGTCGATCCGCCAAGGTGACGCGCCCTCCGCTGTCGTCCGCCGAATCGGCCGCGCCTCTCCCCCCCTTTCCGCCCTCCTCCCGTCCCAACCCTGCGACGACGTCTCCATCTCTCGGCGCTCGAAGCATTCGAGCATGCGTCGCCCCCCTTTCGATGCCCTTCAACCCCAAGCAATTCCCTTTCCCCAAGCGTCCCCATCACCACCGTCGTCCCCCCCTTTCCTCCCTACCGCCGAAGCCATTTTGCCGTCGCCATCTTCAGGCGCAATCTTCTCATCCTTTGTTTTTCCTTTCCTCGAGACATCGCAGCCCGCCCTCTCGTTCCGCACGAGTGGTGTGCTGCCGTACCCACCACCTCGTCAGAGGCGTGAACAGCGTGGCGCCTTTGGGCGTCGCAAGTCGCGTCCTCTCATTTTCTTCTCTCTCGAGTCGGCCTCCAGCAAATCCTGGAGGTTTGCACTCCTTCTCTCGCGGTCGCACGCCGTTCTCCACCGCCCGACGGCGCTGGGGTCCACGGCCACACTGCCGTCGCGCCGCCGCCGCCTGGCGCCGCCCTCCTCCAGGACAGGGCGCGCGAGAACCCTTTTCCGTATCCGACCTGTCGCGCGCGGTGACAAGTTTGACTTGATCTGCTTTTGCTTTTCTCTTAGGGTTCGCCTCCCCACCCCGCTCTGCCCGCAGGAGCATCCCTCGATCCACACAGCCTGGCCTGCTCGCCCTCTCCTGACTCTGCCCCCCCCCCCCCCCCCCCCCCCCCTCCCCTCCCCCCCCCCCCCGCCCCCCCCCCCCCCCCACCCGCCGCTGGAGCCCCGCTCCATACCGCAGGCGCGCCCACCTCCGCATGCACGTCTCTCATCGCCTTTCCCTCGCCCGGCCCACTCTCCGGTCCCTTGTCTTCGCGTCCCTTTGAGCACCCTCTTTCTTTCTCTCGCTCGATTTTCAGCCTCTCTTTTCCGTCGGGGAACGCCACTGCACCTCCAAACACATCGCGCAACCGTGTCGGGCTGCCTTGTCTTCTTCCAGCGTCTCCGCCCGTTCTTCATCTTCCTCTCCGTCTTCCGCCCTCTGTCTGGGGACTACACACAGACGCACCACACCGACCGTCTCTGCCTAGTTCCCAAACCTGCTCGACAACATTTGCACAGTTTTCGGCGACCGGTCGCGCCCGGGCTCCGGCACGCGAGCCATCGGCAAGACGCCGCACAACACCCCACGGAACGAGGGTTCAGCCCTCACACGGAGCCTGCACTACGTCGCCCCCTTTGATCTCTCGGTCCTTTCTCTGTCTGTTTTGTTCTCGTTCTTGGTTTCGTCTCGTTACTTCCTGCCACATCCTTCCAGATCCGCTCACCCCACAACCGCCCACGTCTCTCCACGAAGAGATTTCGTCGCTCCGCTCGGCCGTGGCCTCTCCTCGCCATCTGCTCTCCTTGCCGCCGCCGAGAGGACCTTCCGCTCTTCCTCTGTACACTCCCATCGCTGCATGCGCCTCCCCGCCCTCGCACTCCCGTTGCCCACCGCATCCATCTCCCGCTCCCAGCTAGACGTTTCAAGACGCCTTAGGGTCACCTACCAACGCTCCTCGCGGACGCCCCGCAACCCCGTCCGTGATCCCTCCTCCCCCCCCTTCTCCTCCCCTCTCCCTGTACGACCTAGTTCTCGACTGCCTCACGCCCTGCCACCTCCTCCTCCCTACCTCGCCCCTTCCCTTCGTCTCCACCCGACGCCGCCACCCACTTTCGCCGCCTCGAAGACTGTTCGCGCCCTAACTAATCCGGCTCGTGAGTCTTCGCTCGCTCCGCGGTCAGCCTCATCCGCCGCCCTTGCGTGGCATCTCCTCCCACTCCTCTCCGCGCCTTGTCTCGCCTTGTCGCTCGCTCGCGTTCCCTCCCAGCTTGTCCATGCTCTGCGTCGCTACCTTGCCCTTTTCTCTCACCCGCCGAGCTCTACTTTTACGTCGCTCGTCCGTCCGTCGTCCCGCAAGCATTTCATCCTGCCGCCTCTCGCTGGCCCCGTCTCTGCCCACGTCTCGCTTTCTCCGCTCGCTGACCCCTTCTCGACGTGCCCACGCCGATCGCCGCCGAGAGCGCGTCGCCCATCCGCGTGCTCACCGGCACTGGATCCACCTCGACCGCCCGCACGTCTCCGCCTTCGCAGCGCGAGTCGCGTCCGCGCTCGCGACCGCCCACTTGTCGATTCTGTCCCAGTCTTTTTTTTTTCTCCGCCTCCCTCGCCTCCTGTCTCTCGCCCCCTCGACCGCTCAGCTCGACCCTTTGCATGCATTTTGCCTTCCATCCCGCCCTTTCGATCTCGCCCTTGCCCATCGTCGCTTTCGCGCGAGTCGCGACGGACCTCCCGCACCGATTTGCCCGGCTGCGCCGGCTCAGTCTTTCCCCCTCGTCCTCCTCCCACTCACCTTCCTTCGCCTCGCCGTACCGCCACCCCCTCGCGCGCGGCACGCCACGTCGCATTGCACATCTTCACCCCGAGTCTGCCGCCACGGTCTCGATGCGACGTTTCCCAATCTTCGCTCGACCGCGGCCTGTACTACTATCCCCGCTCCTTCGTCTCCACCAGTTCGCTTCCACGTCCACTTTTCCACCCTTCCCCGGTTCAGGTTCCGGTCCTTTACCCCCCCCCCCCCTCCCCCTTCGAGTCCCCACTCCTCCTATCGACCGCACAAGGTCACCTTGCCCCGATTGTCGGCGCAGGAGCGCGCAGCGGCTTTCCGCACGCAATTTCGAGAGCTCTGCTGCTCTGCGCCACCCCACGACCCGTCCGTGATTCCTTTTCTTCGGACCCTGGGTCGAAGACGTCCGAACATTCAACTCTGGAATGCAGTCTTTAGCCCTTCGCCCGCTAAAGTTCACCCAACTCAAAGCGCCCCTCCACTTTGAGCATTTTCCCCTCTCCATGCTCTTGGCCCAACTGCACTGCCCGACCGCACCAAAGAGAACCTCTCCTATTCGGCCGTTCCCCTCGACCATTTCTCCTTGCCGTCGGCCGTCGTCCTGTCGAGACGCGCTCGTGTGCGCCCACGCTCCGTCTCATCACCAATCCACCGCTTCCGTCGCCCCCGGAGTTTCCTTCCCCGCCGACCCGATCGCCTTCCCGCGCTCCCCCCCCCCCTTCCCCCCCCTCCTCGGCCGAGGCGCGCGGTGGCGGCAGGCACGGCCACCGGCCTCTTCCGCTTGGCCGACCTGAGTGCTCCGACTCGGCCTCTTGCGTCGATCCAACAACTCCAGCGACGTCTCTCCTCTCTCCCTCTTCGTGCGGCTGCCCGTTCGCCCCGCTCCCTCGGTCGCGACGCTTCCCGACGCGCCTTCCCTCGCCTCGACTCGCGACCCTCTTTCTGCCCCGTTCCTTTCGCCCCGTTTTGCGCCCTCGCCAAAAGCCCTCCCCACCCGACGACACCCACTGCGCACTTTCTCCCTCAATCTGTTTCGCCTTTGGCCCTCTGACGGCCCGACCGTGCGTCGCTGCGCCTGCGGTCCTTTTCAGCTCCTCTCCCTCCCCCTCCACCAGTCTCTCTCCCCCCTTTTGCCCTTTCCTGTTCCCACGCCCTCGGTACTGCATTTGGATCTTCCTTTTCTCCTTCAATGCCCCCGCGGCGACCTCTGGCAGCGCGCCGGACCTCAGCGTCCGTGCAGCGCGTCGCCGAGACAAGGCGGCATAGGGCCGAACGGCTCAAGCGCCCTGTGGACGGCCAAGGGAAAGCGCCACATGCCCTCGCATCACGACCCCGGCGCAGAGCCCGCTCGGTTCCCCGCAGCGCTAATGCGCGGTAATGACCGCCGACCCCGCCGTCTCGTGCAGCACTGCCGCATTCGAAATAGCCACGTCAGACCCAGAGCGGTGGGAGGAGGAATGCGGACAAAAGGCCACGAACGCGAGCGCGAGGCGAGGGAGGAGGCGAACCCATCACGCCAGCCCACAAGGCGGCACCGCTCGACGTCGTCTCGATCTCGCCCGCGCGCTCCTTGGCGCGGCCGGGAGACGAAAACGCGATGGAACCGCGAAGGATCACAGCTAACGAGATGCGGGCAAACGGAGGCAAAATGGAGCAGCGGGTGGAAGCGAAGAAACGAAAGAAACGAGGCGGAGAAAAAAGCGGCGGGCGCCGTTGCCGCAACGCGGCCCTGCAGAGCGCACAGATCCGACGGCTCAGATCTTGCCTGCAAACTTGTACTCGCGCCCGTGCTCCGCCTTGAGCGTCTCGAGCGAGTCCGTAGCGCTCCCGTCAGAACCAAGGAGGCGGTAGACGAACTGGAGGTCTTCGCGCGACATGACGCCGTACGCGGCGAGGGCCGCGGGCCTGAGGCGCGCAGAGAGCTCGACGAGCCCGCGCGCGTCCCCGCTGCGGACCCGGCGAGCTGCAAGCGCATCGATGCGGACCACATCCGCAAGCAGAGGTCCGAGCGCCGCGGCGCGGTGCCCGCGGCCGGCCTTGTCTTTGGGCGCCTCCGCCGCGGCATGGGCCAGGGCCTCCACGGCCTCGCAGGCGGCAGAGTCCACAGCCGACCGCGCCGCCAGGCCGGCCCGGCCGAGCGAGCCGACCGCGAGAGCGGCGCCCACCGCCGCGCGCGCAGCGGACGCGCATGCAGCCATCGCGGGGAGCAGCCCGCCGGACCCGGCCTCCAGCACGACCGCAAGCGTGGCGGCGGCCTCACGAGCCAACGAGGCGAGGGCCACCTCGATGGAGGGCCGCAGCGAGATGGAGCCGTCCAGAGCGCCCGCGCCGCGGGCCGCAAGCTCGGCCGCCGCGCGGCAGGCGTCGACAGTGGTCATGACGACCTGAACAGACCATGCCGAGCGACGGGAACCCGCCTGTCGCGCGCCGCGCAGCGCCGCCAAGAGGGTCGCGAGCACCCACACCCGCCGCAATGGGTTGAGGTCACCAGAGCCTTCCGCAACGGCGCGCAAGGACGGGCCGACCGCCCACCGCCGTCCGCCGTCCCTTCCCTCCTCGTCGCGCTTCGCGCGCTCCACGATCGCCTGCGCGATGCGGCGCGCGGGCGGGTGCACGGCGAGGCCTGACGGCGAGGGCTCGCTCGCGGCCACGGAAATGGGCAAGGACGCAACGTCGGCCGCCGGGCCGCCGGCCAGAGCCGCCGCCCACGACAACGCTACTGCCGCGAGGCCTCGCGCGTCACGGGCCACCGGTGGGCCGCCTCCGGCGCCGTGCGCCGCGAGCGCGAGCAGCTCTGCGGCGGCAACGGGTGACAGCCGCCCGTCCGACCCCGTCAGCGCGTCGAGCGCGAGCCCCATGGCCGCGCGCTTAGCGCCGGGCCCGGCCGCATCGAGCGCCGCGGCCAGAGCTCCCAGCGCCGCCGCGAGCGCCGGACGGCCGCGCGACCGCGGCGCGGCCTCGGAGACTGGTGGCAGCACGGCGGGGGCGACGCGCGCCGCGAGCGGGGGGTGGGGCGCGCTCGGCTTCTCGATGCCGTTGCCGAGATCGAGAGCGTCGCAGCCCTCGGAGATTGGCGCGAGTGCGAGCCCAAGGGCGTTCACGCCCGCGAGCGGGTCGTCCTGGACGACCGGGGAGGCGCCGAGAACCGCAACCGCGGCGGCCAACGCCTCGGCCGCATCCTCGGCCGGCGAGCCGCTCACGCCCTCGAACGTCCGCCTCGCCGCGAACAGCAACTCTGCGGCGGCCGCAGCGGCCGGCGGCAGCGCGGCGCGGACGTCGGGAGGCGCCGCGAGGTCGTCGAGACGCCCCTCGGAGACGGCGACGGCGGCGGTCGCGACGCACGCAGCGCGGCGCGCGGTCCAGACGGGCAGGGTACCGCCCGCGGCGGCGACGCCGAGGCCCTCGAACAGCAGGGCCGCGGATCGCCGCGCGGCCTCGGCGACCGTGCGCGCGATGACGACGCCGCCTGCGGAGAGCGTATTGACGTCGACGCCGCGCCTGTGGCCGTCGCCCGCAACTGCGGACGCCAAAGCGCCCTTTCCTGCGGCCTCGCGCACGAGCGCCGCCGACGCGCGCGACGCGAACGGCGACGGGGCGCCCAGAGGAGCCACGAAGGTCGCCGGCTCGGTCGCGTGCTGAACGGCGAGGCATAGACACGCCCGGCCGACGAGGGCCGCGAGCGGCTCAACGAGCGCTGCGGCGTGGGCCAAGCCGTCGCCGGCCTCCCCCTCGAGCGCCTCACCGACCGCGACGAGGGCGGGGATCGCCTCCGCGGGCAGCGGAGATGAAAAGATACCCCGCGACGGCTCGACTGCGCTGCGCCCAAGAGCCCCGTCCGCGGCCCTCGACGCCTCGAGGGCGAGAGCAAGGCAGCCGGCGGCCGCGCCGAGCTCTCCTTGCTCGAGGGCGCTGAGCGCCGTGACCACGAACGCGGCCACGGCGGCCCCTGCCTCCGACGGCGACGGCGCGCGGCGTGCGGCGCGCAGCAGCGCGACGACAGCCAGAACGGGAGCGACAGAAGCGTCCAAAGGTCCGGCCGACCTCCAGAGCGACGGACCTGAGCCGGCTCTCTTCTCCAGTCGCTGGGAGAGCTCGACGATCGAGCCAGAGAGCGCAGCGGCACGGACCGTGGCGCCATCGGCGCTCCGCGAGCACGTCAGCAACGCCTCGCGCGCTCCCTCGGACGCGCTCCCCGGGTCGCTGGCGAGCGCCTCGCCAAGCGCGCCGGCCACTGCCGCAGCATAGGCGCCGGCGGTCGGCAGCGTGCTGTGCTGCACGGCCCGAAGGCAGGCAAGCGCCAGCGTCGAGCGCGCGGACGCGGCGGCCAGGACGGCCTCCGGCGCGCCGTCAGCGTCGCTCGTCGCGTTGCTGTAGAGCAGCGCCTGGATGCCGTCGGCGGCAGCCATGTCGCCGCACGGCGACGCGGACCGCAGTCCCGCCTCGACGCCGGGCCGCGCAGGCCGCGCGACGCGGCTCGAGACCTCGGCGCTGCGGAGCACGCGGTCCGCCCGGGCAGCCTCGAGCAGCGCGGCTGCCGCGAGCGCCCTCGCCGCGCTTCCGCGCAGCCTGCCGCGCAGGGCCTCGGCGGCCTCGTCCAGCGCCTCCGCGGCCGCGGCGCGCGAGACACCAGAGGGGTCTGGGTCCGAGCGCAGCTCGTCCAGCAGGACCGAGGAGAGCGCGTCCACCGACGACGCGGCGCGCGCCGAAGCGGCGCGTGACGCCGCGCTTTCGGGAAACGCAAGGCGTTTCGTCCCCTTGCCCTTCCTCTTGCCCTTCTTGCCGCCCTCGCCATCCCAGCGGGCGAGGTCCTCGGCCTCCCCGAGCTCCCCACCCGTCTCCCTCGGACGCGTCTCAGCCTCGCAGGCGGCCTCGTGCGCGAGCGTCGCCTCGGCAGCAAGTGTGCGCAGCGCGAGGGCGCGTAGCTGCGCGGGCGCGTCGACGGGCACCCGCGCGGCCGAGCCCGGCGGAGGCAGCGCCTCGAGCGGGGCACCTGCCAGCTTGAGCGCCTCGAACGGATCGGTCGGAAGGTCAACGGGCAGGATCCTGCCGCAACCCTCGCCTCCAGCGTCAGTACCAATACCCGACGGCAGTCCGCCTCCAGTCCCGCCCCGAAGGCTCGCCTCGGCCGAGGGCACGCCGGGGTGCGCCTTGGCGCAGCGTGAGGCGAGTGCGCGCGCCGCCAGGTAGGCCTCGAGCATCGGCGCGAGGTCTGCGTCGCCGCGGGCAAAGGCGTCGCGGCAGGCCTGCGCGGTGCCGCGAATGCTCGCGAGCGCCTCGGCGGCGACGCGCGCGGCCGTGCCGAGCGAGAGCGGCAGCGCGCGCAGCGTCGCGCGGAGCAGGGCGGCGGCAGCGGCGCGGGGCAGCCCGACGGGTAGGTCGGCAAGCTTGGCAGAGGTGGCCGCTGCCCAGCGCGCGAGGGCCGGGGCCTGGCCGCCCGGCGCGGCGGCGACGGCAGAGGCGACCGCCGCCGCCACCTCTGGTCGCGCGAGCGACGCGGCGGCGCCTGCGCGGTCGGGGTCGCCTGCGTCGGCACGCAAGGCCCCCGCCGCATCCTCGAGGTAGCCCGGGAGCTCGCGCAGGTCTGCCGACGCGCGCAGCTTGGCGACCGCAAGCTGGACGCCTGCCATCGGAGCTCTCGGAGCGAGCGCCGTCAGGGCGGTCCACGCCGCGCGGCGCTCCGAGCGCCCGGTGGTGGCGATCCGGCCGGTTTCGAGCGAGCGGGGGTCGGCACGCGTCGCGGCCGCGAGGACCAGGAGCACCTCGGCGGCGAGCGTGCCGGAGCGCGAGGCGTCCGCAATCGACGCCCTCCCGACGCCCTGCGCGAGCTGCGCGGCCCTCCGCAGGCACTCGAGCTGCAGGCCCGCGCGGTCGAGCGCGGGCCGGTACAGGTCGAGCGCGGCGATGGCGTCCAGCGCGGCGGCAAGGACGCGTAGGTGTGCACCGACGGCCGCGGGGGGAAAGGTCTCGGGCGAGGCGGGCGGAGCGGCCGCGGCAGCGCCCTTGCGGCGCTTCCGCGCGGGCTCGGGTGTCGCGGGGGCGGCCCCACCGGAGGGCGTGACCGTGCCGTCGGAGCCGCCAGCGGCCACGCGCCCCGCCATGGCGTCTTGGAGCCCTTCGGCGGCGCGCGCAACGAGGCCCAGGCACAGCGCGAGGTCTAGTGGCGCGCGGGCGCGGACGCGAGCCAGAGTGCCCAGACTCTGGCGCTGCCTCCCGTGCGCTGCCGCGCGGTGGGAGCGCTGCTGGTCGGCAAGGTCCTCTCCGTCGTGGCCCGCCGGGAGGGGCTGCGAGGCGGAGCCGTCCGCGGCCGTCGTGCCGTCCTGGGCGCCCCGAGCGGCCGTGGAAGAGGCGCTCTCGCTGACATCGAGATTGACCATCACGCCGGCCGCTGGGCCGCCCCAGACGCCATCCAGACCGTCGAGGCGAGCGGCGTGGCGCGCCAGCACCTTTTCGGCGACGGCCGCGGCGCAGGGCGCGAGAGTGGGCTCCTCGGTGCCCACGGCCAGAAGCGCCCCCAGCAGCTGCGACGCGTACGAGCTCTGGAAGGTGCCTCCCTTGGCGTCCGTTGGCCTTGCTCCCGCAGAGTCCCTGCCTGCGCCGCTTGCGCCGCCGTCCGAGCCCTCGCTGCCCTCGCCCTTGCGGCCAGCAAACGCGACCCAGCGAGCGTCCGCGTCCTCCAAGACGGCGTCGAGGTGCGCGTCGTCGAGAGCGACCGCGCAGAGCGCAGAGACGAGAGCCTCGACCGCTCTTGCGAGCGCCACCGAGGCATGCGACGGCCCGCCGACGGCCCGCCTCTGCGCCTGCGCCGCACGCGCGACGCGGGCGGCCAGGAGCGGCAGGCGTGGCACGACGGCGGCCCACGCCTTTTTGGGAGCGCCATGGCGCTGCGCGGAGTGCGCCAACAACCCGCAGGCTTCCGTCAGGAGCGCGGATAGGTGCTCCGCGAGGGAAGGGGGCAGGGAGCCAGGGGCGCGGCTCGACGGCGGGACGCCGGGCGCATCCGCCGCCGCCGCCTCGGCCTCGGCCCTCTCGACGGCGGCCTGCAGGAGGTCGATGAGGTGCTCCAGCGGCGGCGGCGCCAGCGCGGCTGCAAACTTGGTCCGCAGCAGCCGCAGCACGCGGGCTCCCTCGCGGGCCAGCACGTCCATCTCATCCGACCCGGACGATCCTCGCACGGCCGGCCCTGCGGCCGTGCCCCCAGCTGCCCGCTTCGTCCCGCCACCGGGCTTGCCGCCGATCTCGCCGCGCCCGAGGGCGCTTGCGAGCGAGCGGACCAGAGAGGCCGGGGGGGCGGCGCCCGCGGGCGCGTCCGGGCTGCCCAGCGCCGAGGCAAGGACGGCCCAGGCACGCGGCGGGGACGCCTTGCTCCCGCAGGCCTTGAGCGCCTCGCGGAGCGCGGCGGAGACGTAGGCGGCGCGCAGAGCCGCGGGGACCGAGGAGGCGGACACCGACACCGAGGCCAGCAGGGCCGCGGCGGCGTCGAGCCTGCGGAGTGCGAAGGGGGAAGAGAGGGGTCGGCGGCGAGCGCGGGCACCGAGCGGGCGGAGCGGGTCTCGGAAGGGCGCGAGCGCCGAGCGGGCGGAGCGGGTCTCGGAAGGGCGCGAGCGCCGAGCGGGCGGAGCGGGTCTCGGAAGGGCGCGGGCGCCGAGCGGGCGGAGCGGGTCTCGAAAGGGCGCGAGCGCCGAGCGGGCGAGGCGGGCGGGCTGCACGCGCGGTGGCGTCATCTCTCCTCGTCGCGACGGCGCCAGCCCGGCGCTCCGTCCAGGCCGGCGCCCCGACGCTCCGGCCCCCGCTCCCCCCCCGTCCCTCGCGCCTCCCCCATCGCCCCCCCGCGCGCCGTCCTCTCTCGGGCGTGACGCATGGCGGCTGCATGCGTCACGCCCGAGCATTCCGAACGTCAAACGACGCGCACGAGGCATCGCATCTGCCGCATGCACCGCCGCGCGGCCGCGCGCCGAGCGGGCGCCCGTCGCGCGCGCGGGCGGCGCCCCGACGCACCGCTCCGCCGGGTCGGCGGCGCGCCGAAGCGCGGCATGCTTGGCTTCGGCGTCCATCTCGCTGCCGGCGCCAAGGCGCCACGAAAGCAGCGCGACCTTGCGACGCTCGCGCCGCTTGCACCGCGCGAGCAGCGGCGGGGAGGCGCGAGGGAGAGAGGGGGGGG
>PGFX01004492.1:0-20329 GCA_003612995.1 Prototheca bovis | reverse complement strand
GCGGGGGGGGGAGGGGGAGGGAGGGAGGCACGGGGGAACGCGGGGGGGCAGCGGCGCGGGCGCGCGGCCGACCCCGCGCGCGCCCGCGCCGCTGCCGTCCCTTCTCGACCGCGACTCGGCGCGGCGTTCGAGCCATGCCCCCTCGTCCCGCCCTCGTTCGGCGCTGAACGTCGTGCGAGTCGCGCAGCGCCTTCCGCGGGCGCTCCAGGGACCCGCACCCGCACCGCGCCGCGTCGCGACGCGCCGACGCCGCCGCCTCGCCCGCCGCGCGCGCGCCCGCGAGGAGCCCGGTCGAGCCGAGTTTGCTTTTCCGGCCCGGCGCACCGCGCGCGTCGCTGCTGCGCTGGTCGCGGCGACGTCGACGAAATCCCTTCGGGGTCCTTCTGCGCTCTGAGCGAGGAGGCGCCATGAAGTTTGCCCAGATCGTGATCGGCCCCGCGGGGTGCGGCAAGGTGCGCCTGGAAAAGGGGGGGAGCGGGAGTGCGTGGGGCGATTCGAGCGGGGCCGCGCGGAGACGCGGGCCACGCGTGCGTTCCTGTCGACCATCCCGTTCTCCCCCGTCTCCCTTGCTCGATCGCGCGCGCAGTCGACGTACTGCGAGACGATGAAGACGCACTGCGACAACCTGCAGCGCTCGGTGCACGTGGTCAACCTGGACCCCGCGGCCGAGTCGTTCGGGTACCCCGCTTCGATCGACGTCCGCGACCTGATCACGGTGGCGGACGCGATGGAGGAGCTGGATCTGGGTCCGAACGGCGCGCTCATGTACTGCATGGAGTACCTGGAGGAGAACCTGGACGAGTGGCTCGGGGAGGCGCTCGAGGGCTACGGCGACGACGACTACCTGCTGTTCGACTGCCCTGGGCAGGCGGAGCTGTACGCGGGCCCCGGCCCCATGACGGCGCTCTGCGACTGGCTGCGCAACGACGGCTGGAACGTCGCAGCGGTCTACTGCCTGGACGCGGCCTTTTGCGGCGACGCGGGCAAGTACGTCGCGGGATGCCTCTCGGCGCTGGCCGCCATGGTCGCGCTCGAGGCGCCGCACATCAACGTGCTCACCAAGTGCGACCTCATCCAGGACAAGGAGCGCCTCGAGGAGCTGCTCATCCCAGACGCCATGGCCCTCCAGGCAGACCTCGACGCCCAGGCCAGAGGCGAGGAGGCGGAGGAGGAGGAAGAGATGGAGGAGGCCAAGAGGGAACGCGAACGCGCCGGCGGCGCGGGCAGCGGGGTCGCCGATGACGGCAGGGGTGCCGGCGGGACGGCCCAACAGGGCGAGGGCAAGGGCGCTGGCGAGACGGCCGAGCGCGCTGAGAACGCTGATGCGGACCGCACAACCGACCACGCCGAAAACGCCGCTTCCGACCGCACGACCGACCACGCCGAAGACGCCGATGCCTCTGCCCCCCCCCTTGCCTCTACGGTTGAAGACGCGTCGGGGGTCTTCCCGCGGCCCCCGTTCTCGTCGCTGGCGGCGCGTCGCGATGCGCTCGCGTCGTCGCCGTCCGCTGCGCCGGGAGGTGACCGCAGGCACCCTCGCAAGTCGCGCGCGGCCCTGAACGCCGCGCTGGCCTCGCTGCTCGAGTCGTACGGTACCGTTGGCTTTGTGGCGCTCGACCCCACCGACGAAGACTCGGTCCGGAACGTTCTCGTGGAGATCGACACGTGCATCCAGTACGGAGAAGACCAGGACATCAAGGGGACCGAGTACGGCGAATTTCCAGACCAAGACGGAGAGGGAGGAGACGACGACTACTGAGCGCAGACGGGGAGGGGGGGAGAGAAGGGGAAAGGGGGGTGCAGAAACCCTGCATCGCTGGCCCGCCTCCTTCCTTGCCCCTTTGCCCCTTTGCTCCATGTCTCCTCCCCCTGCTCCTCTTCTCGCGTCGTGTTTGCCTTATGCTGCCCTCCTTGGTGCCTGTCTCCCGTTTTCCATCTGCTTCGCTTCCTTTTCCACCGTCGCTCGTCGTTCCCCCTTGCTCTCTCTCTCCTTCCTGCGCCCCCTCTCCCCTCCCCCGCTTCGGCCTTTCCTTCCAGAGGGTCTCCCCTCTTTCCCCCCTTCCTCTCCTCTTGCCGCCGCCCTCCCGCCTCTCGCCTCTCGCGAACGCGTTCGCGACGCAGTTCGCCCTTGCCCTTCCCGCCGCATTTCGTGCCCGCGCTCTCGAGCGCCCGTCCGTTCCTCGACGAGCCCGCGGTCGGCTCGTCGCCCCAGGAAGCCGGCCCCCGCTCACGCCCCGTTTCTGCCCGATCCCGCCACCCCTGCGCTCGGCGTCCCGCCTCCTCTCTTCTTCTCTCGCCTCGCCTCGTCGGATCAAACGTTACTCTCCCCACTCACGCTTTGCGTCGCGGAAAGAAACGACTCGGCGCGAATGAAAGACACGCCGAGATGCGCTACGACGCGCAGAGACGCGCGCGCTCGTCCCGGCGACGGGGAGAGAGCCGAGGGGCCGCTTCCGGGCGTCCTCGCCGCGTTCCTCTTCGTCGTCTCCATTCGTGGCCATCCACACACCGTGGGGCCGACGGAGGCGCGGATCGAGCCGGCAGAGGCGCGGTTCGAACCGCCGACCGAGCCGCGCGCAGCCCCCCAGACTCGGCCCTTTCCCCTCCCCCCTGCCCCCCCCTTCCCCCCCCTCACGCATCATTCACCCTGGCCTCTCTGCAGCCCGCCTTCGAGCTCTGCGCCATCGATCTCGGCGACCTCCCTGGCGAGCGGCTCGCCGCCCCGCTCGATCCACGCCCCCGGCTCGTGTCCCTCCGCGGCGTCCTCTTCGCGTCCCGCCCAGCGTCCCGCGAGGAGGAATCCGGCGCCCGCGATGGCGGACGCGAGCGCGGCGAGGCCCATGGTGAGCGGCCAGCTGTTCCAGCGGTCCTGCGCGGCTCCCAGGAGGGGCGGCAGGGGAAGGTCGCCGAAGACGTGCTGCGAGATCTCCGCGGCCGCCAGCGCCAGCGGCCGCAGGTGCGGGGGTGACGCCCACAGCAGCGCCCGCTGCGAAGGTGCGCCCACCGAGAAGAGCGCCAGCAGGCCGGGAACTAGCAGAAGCGTGAAGACGAGCGGAGAGCGGGCCGGAGCCGGAGCGGGAGGCGTCGTGAGGCGCGGGGAGAAGAGCGAGGCGAACGGCGACGCAAGGGAGAGAGAGGGAGAGGTGGCGTTGGGTGCGCGGGAAGAGGGGAAAAGGGGGGTGCGACTTGGCAAGGGCAGAACGCCGAACGGGGCGGTCGAGGGGCTTCCGCCGGTACCCACCCCAACGGCCCCCGCCCTGATCGCACCCGTCGCCTCCGCCCCCCACGCGTCGCCCGCCGGAGCCACCCTTCCCAGCATCTCCATCCCGCGCCACCTTGCTCCTTCCCAACCGCCTCCGATGGCCCCTGCCGGCCCTCTTTCCGCGGTGAGGCCCAGCCCGAGCCTGCCTGTCGAAAAGGCGGCGTAGGCGCCGAGGGCGGCGACGAAGCAGCCGGCGGCGCAGAGCGTGGTAGCGCTCCGCGGGCGCGCGCCGAGGAGGTCGAGCAGCACGCCACCCCCGAGCGTGCCGACGACGCCGGTGAAGAGCGAGATGCCGCCGAAGAGCGAGTCGGCGCCAGAAGGCGTGAGGCCCAGCACGCTGCGGCCGGCCTCGGGGCCGTAAAAGGCAAAGGCGCCGAGGGCGCCCACGTAGACGGAGAGCGAGAGCGCTACGACCACCAGATCCCGGCACGACGCCAGCCGAGCCAAGTCGCGCAGCAGCGACGAACCGGCGGAGGGAGGAGGAGGAGGAGTGGGGGGCGGGGCGATGGAAGGTGGAGGGGGCTGGGTGGCAGGAGGGGGAACGGCGGAAAGGGCCGCAGTTGCCGGGGTCGCGGTGGCAGCGGTTGCGACAGCCTGGGCTCCGGCTTCCTCTGCCGTAGCCCGATCTTCGACAGCGGTCGCAGCGGCCTGGGCCCCAAGAGCAATCGGCGCAGCCTGGGCTCTGGCAGCGCCGGTCGCACCGGCAGGGCTCCGGGCGGCCTCCACCGCCTTGAGCGTGGCCGGGCGATGCGAGGCCAGCCAGGCGGCCAGCGCGCCTCCGATGGCGGTCTGCCCGACGAACACGGCCCTCCAGCCGACCAGGCCCGAGAGGAGGCCGCCGTAGACAAACCCGGCCGCGTAGCCTGTGGTCATGGCCACGAACACCGACGCGATCCACGCCGTCGTCGACGCCACGGGCGCCGCGTCCTCGATCAGAGGCGTGGCCAGCGCCACGAACGGTCCGGCTCCCGCACCGACCAGCAGGCGGCCGACCAGCAGCGCCCAGAACGCCGGGGCCGCCGCGCACACGGCCCACCCGGCCGCCAACGAGGCGGCGCCAAAGGAGAGCAGCCGCGTGGACGCGACGCGGCGGCTCAGCAGCGCGGACGCCACGACAGAAAACATGACGCCCACCACCAGCGCCGCGGGGATGAACCCGTCTTGCGTGGCCGAGAGCGAAAACCGGCCCACGATGCCCCACCCGGGGTCGCCAGACCCGGCGTCCGCACGCTGCCCGTTGACGCCGTTCGAAGCGATCACGCCGCGGTCGCCGTACACGGCAAAGCCGTACGCGCACAGGGAGACCAGGAGCGAGCGCGGGCTGAAGGAGCCGAGACGAGCCGGGTGCGCGGGAGGAGGAGCGGGGGGCACCTCGTCGGGGCCGCCGCACGGCGACCCGCCATCGTCCAGCAGCCGATCCTCGAGCCCGTCCCGCGCGCCAGCGCCGGAGCGGAAGCCGCTCGGTGCCGTCATCGCACCCTCACCGTCCATCGAACCCTCCCGCACTCACTTTCGCGCCCCGCTCGCGATCCTCTTTGCTCCCCCCCGTGCGCCCCACCCGCGCCTCTCCTCCCCTCTCGCTTCCCTCTCTCGCGCCTCTCTCCCTCTCGTTCCGCCGCCGTATCTTCCGAAATGAAATGCCGCCTCCGAGCGGCGCAAGGGCGTGTCGAGGGAAATCCGCCTCTCGCGCGAGCGCAGGCCCCGTCCACACCCCGCGCGGACCCGTCGGCTCGAGCTCGAATCGCGCGGCCCCGGAAAAGCGCCGGCCCCCCTCGCTTTCTCCCTTCCCCCGCCGAGCTCCGATCGCCTCTCCGACGCCGCTCCTCGGACGGGCGATCGGCGAAGAGCGGACGCGTAGAAACAGATCTGGGCGCGGAAAGGCGCCGTGCGGACAAATCGCGGGCGATTCGTCGCGTTGCGCCGCAAACCCGCGGCAGACCTAGGCGACGCCGCGCCGCGGCGACGACAGTCATCGCGGCCGGCGCGCGCGCGCGCCCGCGCGGCGGGCCGTGGCCCGCCGCGCGCCGCGGCGCGCCCTCGTTCCCCCGCCTCTGCCGGAGCCGCGCGCGACCAGAGAAGCGGCCCAGGGAGCGGAAACCCCAAACGCAATCGCACGCGATCCATCGAACGAAGGAGCGCGCGCGTCCGAGGCGAGCAGGCCGGCCGGACGCGGTGCGAGGTCGCGCAGAAGCGAGGCGCTGGCAGAGGGGCGAAACGGGACGGCAGCCGGGGTGCCCGGACGGCTGGCGAGACGCCGGCGTGGCTCCGTTTTGCCGGAGCCGCGACAGGGGCGCCACTTTCGCCCGCCGCGGCCCTCGCGCGTCGAGCCGTCTTTTCTCGCAATGCGGGTTTGTCGACTCGTCCGACCGCGCGATCAGAAGTCGAGGCCCTCCGCGGGGCCCTCGCCCGCGAGAAATTCGGCCTCGGCGAGCGCATCGAGCTCGAGCGGCTCGACGGCGACACGCCGGCCGCGGACGCGGAGCAGGTGGCCCGGCGCCCGGGACGCGTCCCGGGCGGCGGCCCCTCCCGCGCCGGCGGCGGCGCGGTCGCCGCCCTCGGGGGGGGCCAGGATGGACTCGGAGGGCGCCTTGACGACGCGGATGGTGGCCGAGACGCTCGCACCGTCCGGCACCAGCGCCAGGAGGCCGTCGCCGTCGCGCACGGGCCGCAGCGAGACGACGCCCGCCGCGAGGTGCCTGCAGGCAGCCAGCTGGCGGGGCGTCAGCACCCCCGCCGGGAGCGTCACCAGCGCCGCAGCGTGCGTCCCGCGCACCAGAGCGCGCAGCGCGGCGAGGAGAGCGTGGGCAGGGGGCAGCTCCGAGGGGCCGTCGACGCTCAGCCAGGCGGCCGAGCCGAGCGCCGTCCACGCGACCCTCGTCACGGCGCCCGGCGACCGCGGCGGGAGCGGCGGCCGCGGCAGCGCGCCGATCGGCGGGAGCTGCGGAGCTGAGGCCGCGAGGGGGCGGACGGGCGCGCGAGATGGTGCCGTGGCGGCGGCAGGGGCAGGAGCGCCGGCGGCCTTGTCGAGGGCGCCCCGCACCGCGTCCAGCGCCCCCTCGGGCCCCGCGGCCCAAAGGCGACACCCAAAGGCCTCGGCGCCCTGCGGCCCCACGGTCGAGACGACGTCGAAGCGAGGCAGGCCCGGGAAGCGCGAGGAGGAGGAGGAGGACGACGACGACGAGGACGAAGAGGAAGACAGACGGCAAGAGGATGAGGCCGAGGCGGGAGCGCCGGAGGAAGCCGAAGCGGAGGAGGGGCGGAAGGAGGTCGATGGGCGCGAGGCCGTCGCGGCGCCGGCGACGGAAGCCGCCCCAGACCCAGGAAACCTCCGCGGCAGGCCATCCTCGAGGTCGTCCACGGCACCCGAGCCTCTCGACGCACGCGTGGGCGCTTTTCCTTCCCCGCCACCGCCAAACCGCCTCGGCGCCGACCGCTCGTCGCGCAGGCCGAGGCTCTCGAGCCCCTGCGCGGCCTTGAGCTCTCCCTTGCGTCTTGCGGCGTCTCGCGCGGCCTCTTCGTCGTCGTCCTCGGCCTTTTTGATGTAGCGGCGGTACCTCCACGCGATGCGAAGGCCGTCGCCGTCGTCCGTCGAGCCGGGCAGGCGCTGCGAGCCCGGCGCGGATGGGCCGTCCTCCGAGGTCGATGAGGCCGCGCGGTCTCGAGACGTCGCCACGGTGGCGGGAAGAAACGCGCCGAACGCGGCAAGTGTCGCCGGAGAGGGCGGTCGCTCGGCGGCGGAGCTCGGCGCGGCCGCGCCGGCAGTCGCGATGGTGCTTGGCGCCTCGCCTCCCCCGCCGGCCAGGGTGCTGCCTGGCGTCTCGCCCTCTCCGTCAGTCGAGACGCCGCTCGGTGCCTCGCCCTCTCCGTGGCCCCTTCCCTCCCCTTTGTTCTCGCCGTTCGACGCCTCGCCCTCGCTTTCCCGCGCATGCGCGACACCGTCTGGACCGCACAGCACCAGCGCGTGCCCCACCGCCGCGCCGGCGCCGAGGAAGCACCGCGCCAAGATCGCGCCCAGCGTCGCCGGGCCGCCTTCGGCCTCCTCGACCACCAGCACGCCCCCCAGCGGAAGCCCGCCGCCCAGCGCCTCGTCCAGGCCTCGAATGCCCGTCGAGATAAGCGTCTGCCCCAGCGGCCCGGGGCGCGTCCCGCACGACGCGGCTGCGGAGCGGGAGGAGAGGAAAGGAGAGAGGGGAAAAGGGGGAGCCCGGTGGGTCGCCACGCGCGGCCGACCGGGCTCGCCCGCGTCTGCCACCGCCGGGAGACCCAACTCTCCCCGGCGCGTTCGACCGCTCCCGTCGCTCGCGCGGATCTCCACCGCCCGCTGCGCCGTCCCCAAACAAATCCAGATTGCCACGAAAAAACGCCCGTCGCGCACGCAGCCACCCACGGCCCCCGCACGCGTTTGCAGGCGCCCGGCGCGCCGGAGCGGGACGCGCGCCCGCGCCGACCATGCGCACGTGTGGCGGCCGCCCCACCGCGGCGGACAAAGCTGCTCGCCATGGCGCCGCGCAGCGCCGCAGAATCCGCAAGGGCGCAAGTGGGGGCGCGTCTGGCCATGCGGAGCGGGCCCTGCGGTGGATCCGCCGCGGCTGCCGGCCGGCCGGCGGTGGCGCCGCGCGCGCGCGCCCGCGCGTGGACGCAGAGGCGAGCGGGGCGACCGCTCGAAGCGTGCCGAGCGAGCGGCAGGGAACGCTCCTCCTGGGCAGCGTCATCTTTCCGCGCGCTCGTGGCCACAGCTTGGATGGCGTTCAGCGCAGAGGCAGGGAGCGAAGGGAGGGACGTTGCAGGTCGGCGGAGAGCTCCGTCGCCGCCAAGATTAAGCTCGCGTTCGAGTCCACCATTGGGCACCACAGCCGCCTGCTCGCTCGCTTTCCCGCGTGCGCCCGCCCGCTCCGTTCGTCTCGCACCGCCTGCAGCCGAGATGGATAGAGTGGCGTGACAGAATCGCGCGACGGGATTTTCCGGGCGAGCGGAGGGCCGCGCGGGAGCGCGGCCTGAAAAGGGGGAGCGAACGGATTGGCACGGCGAGGGAGGGCAGGAGAGGCGGGAACAAACAAAGGGAGGACAAAAAAAGGGAGAGGAGGGAGGAGAGGGAAGGCGCAAGAGTGCGAGCTACAGGAAGTTGTGGAGAGAAGGACGAAGGGGAGGGAGAAGAGCGGTCGCGGGGACGCCAAAGACGAGGTCTGGGTGGCGCTTCTGGAGGCAGCGGGATCTGCCACGCAAGCGTGCCTCGGAGGAGGAAGCACGCGATCGTGTCGTGCCCGCTGCAGAAGGGAGAAGCGTGCAGTCGGGTCGCGTCTTCTCCTGGAAGATCACGCGCTCACGTCGCTCTCGTCGCGGGTGTGCATTTGCGGCGCAGACTTGTCGTTGCTTCGTTAAGCGACATAGACCGTGGCCCCGATCTCGGCAGAGTCCCCTCCCCCGCCTCCGTCGAGGAGAAGGCGGGGCGGCTCCAGGTCGCCTGCGGCGAGGGGGAGAAAGAGGGCCTCGACGGTGGCCGTCCCCGAGGTCGGGAGCTCGAGCGTGCCCGCGCGCACGCCCGCGGGCGCCCATCCTGCCCGTGCGGGCGCCACGATGCGGTACGACACGGTGCGGATCCCCGGCGGCGAGGAGGCGGACGCCGCGTCCGCGACCCACGCCTGCCCCTTGGGCGCCTGGACGCGCCAGGTGAGCGAGACGGGCTCGCCGTGGTCAGCGCGCGAGGGGCCCAGGAAGCGCACGTCCAGCGGCGGGTCGCCCGAGACGGCCGCCTCCTCCGGGAGCCGGTCGCCCAGGTCAAACGACACCGGCACGCGGTACGAGCACCGCTGCGGCCCGGCCCAGTCAGCCGGCACGCCGGGCGGCGGCGCCGAGGACAGTGCCGCGACCGTCAGCGTTGCGCCGGCGGGCTGCGCAGCCGGCGACGTGGGCGAGGTCGGCGAGGTCGGGGAGACGGGCGAGCGGGGCGAGCCCGGACCCAGGGGACCCGAGAGCGCACCCAGAGCCCGGGGGGTCAGCGCCGGCGGCGCGAAGAGGGCGCCCACGGGCTTCGCGTCGGGCTCGGGGAGCGGCTCGCCGTCGGCGCCCACGACCTCTTCGCCGCACCACGAGTCGCGGCGCGAGAGCCGCGGCGTGCCCGGCGGCGTCGGAGACGACGAGCGCGAGCCCATCCCCGCGGACGAAAGCGAACCCGCCGACAGCCGCGACGACAGCTCGTGTCCGCCGCTCGCGAGCCCGAGCGCGGCCAGCTCGGCGGAGACCGGGCGAGCGGCGAGGCCGGAGGAGGAGGTGGCGGCTGCGTCCCCGGAGTGGGGAACGAGGCCGGAGGAGGAGGCGGGAGCAGCGGCCGCGGCCCCCTCCCCGCCCGCCTCGCTCTGCCCCTCGATGACGTACTCGACGACCACGCTGCCCTTTCCGCGCGCGCGACGCCCAGAGGGGTCGTCGAAGCGCAGGAAAAAGGCGGCCGAGAGCTCGTCGCCCAGCCGCAGCGATGCCGGCGCGGGCAGGCCGCCGCCGGGCTCCAGCGACGCGCCGGGCGGCGGACGCAGCGAGACGGAGAGCACGCGCACGCGTCCAGGAGGCGCGGGCGGCTCGAGCGCGACCGACACCGCCACGGCGACCGTGATGTGCGCGCCGCCCGCGCCGCCACCGGCCGCCGCCGACCCGCCGGCGGCGTGGGAGCGGTGCCGGTGCGAGTGGCGGCCGTGCGCACCGTGCGCGCCGTGCGCACGGTGCGCGCGGTGCGCGTGCGCATGCCCTCCCGGCGCGATGTGCAGCACGTGGTGCGAGTGCGACGGCGAATTTGTCGGCGCGAGCGCGTGCGCGTGCGCGCGCGGGAGCGACGCGTCGGACGCCGCCCGGCCGCCGGTCGCGTCCCCCCCAACGGTTGCAGCCTCCTCGGCGCCGGCGTCCGAGGACGCCCCGTCCGCGGCCTCGTCGATCGCCGTCTCGAGCGGCGGCGCGCGTCGGACCTCGGCCGCACGGATGCCGACCGCGAGCGGCGGCCGCACGCGGACGACGGCGGCCAGCGCGGCCGCGCGTCCGGGGCCGCGCTCGGTGCCCTCGGCGCGGCCACGGTAGGAGACCTCAACGCCAAGCGCGGCGGTGACCGCCTCGGCCTCCGGGTCGGGCGCGACGCCCACGGCGCGCGGCGACGAGCCGTCCGCATCTCCTGCGGCGTCGTCGACGGCAAAGCTGCGCAGCGACAGCGAGGCCAGCGACGACTGCGAGGCCAGCGCAGCGGGGGGTGACAGGGGGCTGCCCAGCGGCGCCCCGGCGCCGAACAGCCCGCCAGAGTAGGCGCCGTTGCCGTAGGGCGCACCTCCCTGGTGCGCCGCGTAGCCCGAGACGAATCCAGGTCCCGCGGCGCGCGGCGACGACACGATCCCGCCGGAGGGTGACGAGAGCGCGCCTGGGGCGCCCGAGGAGGAGCCAAACCCGAGCGCCGAGCCGGGGCGGCGGCCCAGCGGCGTGGTGCTGCGCTCGCCGCCCACACCGAGGCTGTGCTGAGCCTGCAGCAGCAGCGGAGAGCTGTACGCGCCGCGGGCCGAGAACGCGCCGCCCGCGCCGACGCCGCGCCCACCTCGGCGACCCTCGACGCGCACGACCCTGGGCGCCGCCTTGAGCTCGCCGACGCTCACCCAGAACCAGGCGACGGCGCCGGAGGCGAGCGGCGCGCGAGACGCGGCGTCCTGCTGCTGCAGCGTCAGCGACGCCGATGGGAGGCCCAGCGAGGACGCGCGGCTCGCGCCCCGGCGGCCGTCCGCGGCCGAGAGGGCGGCGGAGGACCGGCCAGGCGCGACGCCGGGGATGCCCAGCGCGCGGCGCGCCTCATCGGCGGCCTCGCGCGCGAGCTGCGCCGGGTCCGGGGCCACGAGCGCGGCGGCCGCCGCAGCCACCGCACCCCTGCCCCTGCCCGCCTTGGTGCGCCGGGAGCCGGCCTTGGAGACGAGCGTGGCCGCGCCGACCTCGGCGGCTGTCGAGGAGGCCAAGCCCACCACTGGCCGGTCCAGCAGCGAGCGGCACGCCTCCGAGGCCGAGAGGCGCGCGGGCAGCTCCAGCGCCGTCGTCTCGAGCGGGTCGAGTCCGCGAGGCAGCGGCTGGCGGACCGGGCTGGCGAGGCCGCCAGGTGCGCGCGAGCGGGACCGGCGCGACGGCTCGGCGGGGCCCGCCTCGGGCGCATCGTCGCCGCCCGCCTCTGCGGCGGCGGCCTCGCGGCCGGCCTCGCATCCTCCGTCGAGCTTTCGCGCGCCCTCGCTCCCTGTCGCTTCGGTCTGCAAGCCGCTGCGGGGAGGGCGGACGAGGCGGCCGTCCGGGAGCCGGAGCAACACGACGCTCGAGGCCGGCGCAATCTCGGGCCCTCGGCCCTCGCCGCCCAGTCCCGCGGCCACGCCGATCGCGTTGGGGGAGCTGGAGCGGCGTTCGGGCGCCATCGGGTCGGGGCCGCTCTCCTCGTCATCCTCGTCGTCGCCTGGAATCCAGGAGACGAGCACCTGCGCCTGCGAGAGGTCGTCGCGGTCAGAGGACAGGCGCACGCCCAGCCAGCCCGCCTCGCCTGCGCGCAACACGGCCGGGGCCGGGAGGCGATCCAACGCGCCCGAGAGCGGTGTCGGCGCCGCGGACGCCAGCCCGACGAGGTCCAGCGGAGATCCGGAGAGACCCCGCGGTGCGGACGCCGCGCCCCCGCGGCGCCCGAGCGAGAGCGAGAGGCGCCCGGCGCCGGCGCCCAGGCGGGGCGTGCCCGAGGGCCTGCCGGCCCCGGGCGCGCCTGCCTCGGGCGCCTCCTGCGCCCAAGCGCCCCAGGCCTCTGCGCCGAGCGCGCGCGCCTCGACGCGCGCGCGCGGCGGGCCAAAGGCCGCCAGCACGCCTGCGCTCAGGTGTCCGTCGGCCGTCGGCGCGGGAGGGTCGGGCAGCGGGCGCGGCGGCGTGGCCGCGCCGCGGGCCAGGTAGGGCGCCGCAAGCGGCCGCGCGGCAGCGTCCGCGCCGGGCGGCGGAGGCAACCCCGCGGACAGCAGCGCCGAGGCCGACGGAGCGGCCGCGATGGTCGAGGGCCGCGCGGCCGACGCGGACGGCGGGCCGCCGTAGGCCGCGGCGGCGGCGGGGCCCAGCAGCGCGGCGGTGCCCTGGACGCCTCCCGTGCGCTGTGCGAAGGGAGGCGCGAGCGGCGCCGCCGCGCCGCCGCCCTGCGCGGGTGTGGGGAATCCCGGAGCACCGGAGCCGGCGTGCGCTCCGGCGGTCTCGGCGACGTGTCTCGCGAGCGCGGCAGCCCGGCGTCCTCCGGGGGGTCCGCCGGGCCCGAGTCGGGCGGCGACCTCGGCTGCCGGAGGTGGAGGCGCAGGCACCCAGGCGTCCCGCGGGCCGAGCACGGGCGTCCAGACGGGCACAGGTGGAAGGCTGGGGTCGATCTCCAGGAACCCCTCGAGCCACGCGCCCGCGTAGAGCCCCTCGTTGAGCGGCGAGGCCACGAACGAGAGCCGCACGGGAGTCCCCGAGTCGCCCAGGGAGACGCCGGCTGGACAGTGGCCGACCGGCGAGCGGCCGCGCCGCGGCACGCTCTTTGCGCCGCCTTCGGCGCCGTCTTTGCCGGGGCTCTTCTCGCCGCCTTCGGCGCCGTCTTTGCCCGCGCTCTTCTCGCCGCCTTCGGTGCCGTCTTTGCCCGCGCTCTCCTCGTCGGTAGCGGCCTCAGGCTCGGTGGCCGGGCAGCGGACGAGCTCGCCCGCGGTGTCCGGCGCGCCCGCATCCGTCAGCCTGCGGAGCCAGAGACAAGCGTCGCGAAGCACGGGCCGCGGCGCGGCCGAGCCGAGCGGCAGCAGCGCGACCTCGATCGAGACGCGCACGGCGTCGCCGAGGCTCCCGCGTGCCTCGTCGCCTGCGCCCGCGAGGCGCCAGGTCTCGACCAGATCGCCGTAGCCGCCGGCCCGGCTCGCGACCGGGGTCCCGCCCGGCTCGGGCGAGCGCGTGGCAGCGCGCAGGTCGCGGGGGTCCAACGCGCGGCCGTCGCGGCCGTCCGCCCGCGGCGCCAGCAGCCGGAAGGCGGCCACGCGCTCGCCCTCGGCGGGGCGCGCCAGCAGCGAGCCTTCGAGCGAGACCTGCAGGCTGGCGGTCGAGAGCGACGACGACGTGAGCGCGTGCGCCCACGGCCGCGCCCTAGGCAGCTCGTCGCCCGCGACCGCCCTAAGCGGCGCTCGGGCGACGGACAGCGAGGCGCTCTCGAGCCGGCCGTCGCGCGCAGTCAGGCTCGCGGCGTAGGCGTCCGCGGAGACCGAGGCGCCCTCGGGCGGCAGGCCTAGGCGTTCGCGCTCCCGGCGGTGCGCCTGCGCGTGCGCGCTGGCGAGCCCCAGGCGCGCGAGCGCCAATGCCGCGGCCGCGCGACGCAGCGCCACGCCCAGCGCCTCGCCGGCCTCCAGCGCCGCGGGCTTCGGTACCGCGGCGCGCAGCGGGGAGTGGCCGTCCTTGGCGCCCTCGGCCGAAGCCGGCGCCTCGGCCGCCCCCTCGAGCGCGCGCGCGTAGGCCGCAAGCGCGGGAAAGGCGGGCACGTCGCGGGTGGCGGCTGCCGGAGCGGAAGCGCGACAAGCGGCGGCCTCGGCGGCGCCCGCGGCGCCGATGCCAGCGCCCTTGGCGTCCCTGGCGCCTCCGACCTCGCCCTTGGCGTCCGCGGCGCCAGCTCCCTTGCCCTTGGCGGCCGCGGGAGCTCCGGTGATCCCGACCTTGGGGCGCGCATCCCTGCCTCTTCTCTCCGCGTCGCGCTCGAGCTCGAGGGCCGCGAGCGCCGCGGCGGCGCGCGCGCCGCCCAGCGAGGCCTCGAGCGAGCCCCCCAGCGAGCCGCGCGAGGCCGCTTCGGGCGAGAGCGACGAAAAGGCGGAGAGGGCCACGTGTGTGGTGGTGATGGTGGTCGTGGAGGTGAGCGGGATGGTCACCAGCGCCGTGGGCGATCCCGCGATGGTCGGCGCCGCCGCCGCCGCCGCCGCCTCGGCCGCGGCCGCCGCCGAGGCCGCCATCCGACCAGCGGTCTGCTCTGGCACCGCGCCTCGGGGGGGCGCGATCACGACCGTCTTCGACGCGACCGCGGGCGACGAGACGCCTTCGCTTTGCGCCCTCCCCGCGCCAAGCGCTTCGAGCCCTGCCTTGGCGATCTCGGAGAGGGCGAGGTCCACCTCGGGATCCCGGTCTCGGCCTGGTGCCGCCAGCTCGGCCAGCGAGCGCGAGGCGATCGCCGACCAGCCCTCGGACGCGCACCGCGCCGCCTGCAGCTCCAGCAGCGGCGCCCAGGCCCCGCGCGGCGCGCCCGCGGCGCGGGCTGCGCGCGCGAGGTCGCAGGCGAGCGCGCCGGCGCACCTCGCGCGGCCCGAGCGGGCCAGGCAGGCGGCCGCGGCCGCCGAGAGCGCGCACCACAGCGAGTCGTACGCCTGACGCGACGACAGCGCGCGCGACAGACGCCAGTCCGAGCCCTGCGGCGGCGTGGGGCGCGCGGCAGGCAGGGCGGCGGGGAGAAGAGCGGTCGATGCCGAGGGGGAGGGCGCGGGGGCGTCGCGGGGGGGCGGCGTCGACGACGAGGACGAGGCGGCGGCGGGAGGGGGAGGGGTCGAGGACGGCCGGAGCGAGGTCGGCGTTCCGGCCGCCTCTGCGGCGCCGCGCGGGGTCCTGTCCGGTGTGCCGCGCGACGCCTCGGGGGCGGCGCCGTCGGCGCGCAGCGGCGGCGTGGCCGCCCGCCCGGGGAAGAGCTCGCCCGAGCCCGCGATGGCGCCGCCGGACTCGGGGGCGGCCGGCGGACCGCTGCTTGGCTCTTGGGCGACCGGCGGGCCGCCGCTCGCTCCGCCGGCGCCGGCACCGGCGGTTGCGCCCGCCGAGACGTCTCCCAGCGAGGACGCGGGCGAGGGAGATGCGCGCGAGGCGTGCGCGCTGGGGGTGGGCGACTCTGGGATGGCGGCGCGCGTGCCGGCGACGGGAGCCGCGATGGCGTCGAGGCCCCCGTCTCGGCCGTCGGCGGCGCCCCCCCCCGCGGCGGCTCCGCGGACGGCCTTGGCGGCGGCGCCCGAGGCGGCCAGCAGCGCAACGGTGGTGGTCGTGGCGGTCGAGGTGGTCGTCTCCGAGGAGGACGAAGACGAGGACGCCGAGGAGGTTGCCAGCGGCGGGGCGCTGGCGCCGGCGGAAGGGACGGCCAGGGGTCTGGGGCCGGGCCCGGGCACGGCAGAGGGAGCCGGTGGGGAAGCTTTGGCGGCAGCGGCGAGCTCGGTCCCGGTCCCGACCGCTCGGCCGTCGGCCGGGGCAGGGGCGGCGCCTTCCGCCCCGATCCGCTCGGCGTGGAGCGTGAGCGTGGTCGTCGTCGTTGTCGTCGTCGTCGTCGTCGTGGAGGTGACGGTCGTGGTCGTCGCCCGCGCCACCAGCGAGGCGGGCGCGTCGGCCCCGCCGCCCGGCCGAGCGGCCGCGACGGCGAGCGCCGGCGCCACCGCGGCGCGGGCCCGGGCCTCGTCACGCAGCGCGGCGGAGAGCCTGTCGAGCTCGGTCCTCGCTGCGCCGTGCATCTCCCCCAGCGCGCGCAGCACGCGCCGGGCCTCGAGCGCGGGGCGCGCGGCGGAGGGCAGCGGCGCGGGCGAGGCGGCCAGCGCCTCGCGCGAGGGCGTCGGGCCGCGCAGCTCGCCCTGGAGCGTCTCGAGCGCCACGTCCCGGACGCCCGGGGTGGGCACCTCGACGCCCCACGCGCCCAGCTCCCACGGGTCGCGCGGTGGCGCGGCCGCGCCCGAGCCGGAGCCGCGCGAGCCGCCGCCCGAGCTCGGGCGGCGCCCGCGCGCGGGCGACAGCGACCGCGAGGCCGCGCGGGCCGGCGTGATCCCGGCGGCTGCGGCGTCCGGCGGCGGCGCGGTCCCGGCGGCTGCGGCGTCCGGGGGCGGCGCGGTCGCCCCCGGGTCGGCGCCTCCGCCCGCGTTCGCGTCCTGGACGGCCGCGAGGGAAGCGGGTCGGGAGAGCGTCCCTGCGCTGCCCTCCCTGGGCACGGGGACGTAGGCGCCCTCGTTTTCGCCCGGCTCGGCGACGCCGACGCTGGGCCAGTGTCCTGAGCGGAGGTCGCCGGTGACCTTGCGTCCGACCAGCAGCGCGGCCGCCGCGCCCAGGCCCCTCGGGACGACGAGGCGGCCCGGGTCGCCGAGGCCGCGCGCTCCCGCGCGGTCCGAGCCCTGCGCGACGATGGCGGCGACGCCCTCGAGCGCGCCGAACGCCCAGGCGGCCCGGGCGGCGCGCGAGACGCCCGCGGCCGCAAGCGCGGCGCGGTGCATGGCCACAAAGCCGTGCGCGCGCTCGGCCAGCTCCACCAGGCGCCCCTCGGCGGCCAGCACGCGCGCGGGCCCCGCGAACAGCAGCTGCCGCGTGGTCGCGTGCGGCAGCGGGGGGCGCGCCGTCAGCGCCAGGCGCGTCTCTGCGCGCGAAGCCAGCAGCGGCGCCGCGCACGACTCGCGGCGCCAGTCCGCCAGCGGGTCCATGGCCGCGGGCAGCGAGGGCCGGCGCAGCTGCGAGGCCGAGCCGGAGCGCGAGGGCGTCGCCGACCCGCGGTCGGGCGACGCCGCGCCCGTGCCGGCCGGCGACGACGCCGTCGACGACGCCGCGAACGGGACGCCGCCACCCGGGCCGGGCGACGCGCGGCCGGACGGCGACGCGCGACCAGAGGCCGCCTGCGACGGAGGGCGAGACGCGCCCAGAGGAGACCCGGGCGGGAGCTGCGACTGCAGCGCAGAGGATGAAGACGAAGCTGCGTGAGGGGGGGAGAAGAAGAAGATGGAAAAGGGAGGGCCGAAGAAAGGCAGTTCGCAACGAGAGGGCGAGAGGCGGGCGCGTGGGAGCGAAGCGGCGGCGCGAGGTCGGTGTGCGGAGCTGAGGGGCGGGCGGATAGGAGAGGATCGGCGGGGCGCAAAGAAGCGGGCGGAAGGGGGAGGAGAACAGCGGGCCGCAAGGGCAGGGAGAAGGAGAGAAGGGGAAGGGAGGTGTGGAGACGGCGGGGCGCTAGCGTAAAGCTCGGAGAAGAGGAGAGGGGCAGTGCGGCGCGTGGGCCGGTGCGGAGGCGGGCGCGGAGGAGCCACCAAGGGGAGCGGCGCGCAAGGGCTGCTCGGGAGAGCTCTTGGGAGTGTGCGTGGATATGTGGAGGCTGGAGAGATGGGGGAAAAGAGAGAGGTGCAGAAGGGCGCGCGGGGCCGGTCGGTGCGCGATGCGCGGGGCGGGGGACGCTGCGCACGACGGGAGGGGGATTACGGCGCCGGGCGTCGGGTTTGCGGTGGCGGAGAGAATGGGTCTGGCGCGCGCGGCTCGTCGGCCTTGGAGCGAGGACAGAGCCACGGAAGGCGGCGAGAGAAGATAACGCGCGAGGAGGCGGGTTCCGAAGGGCGTGGGGGGCGTGAGGTGGTGAAACGCTGGTTGTGGTGCGGAGAGGGGGAGGGGGGGGAAGAGCAGGGCAGCGGTCGCGGCGCCGGCCACGAGGAGCCAGCCGAGGCCCCACCGCGGGCGTTGCGTGGCGAGGGCATGACGAAAGAGCGAATGCACCTGCGAACGAGCGCAGCGCGTGGGCTCGGGATGGGTGGCGCTAGACGCGAGAAGAAAAAAAGGCGAGAGAGGTAGAGCTGGTGGGGTGGGGTCGCAGAAAGCCGTGCAGGGGCGGAGAGGGGGGGGGAGGGGGAGGGAAATGGATGGCGGCCACGGGGCGGGGCCGGAGGAGCCCAGAGAGGCGGTCAGGTGACCGCGAGGCGGGGCCGGAGGAGCCCAGAGAGGCGGTCAGGCGGCCGCGAGGCGGGGTCAGAAGGTCGGAAAAGTCGCGCGGGCGATGGAGCGGTGCGGGACGGTGGGCGGGCGGAAAGTTGGCGCGAGGGACGGACGGATGCGGAGCGCGCAAGGCCGCATCGCCGCGACAGAGCCGGGCGGCGGCGCGTCGTCTCTGCGATGGCGAAAAGTGGGTCGGTCTGCCGGTTGCGCCCCTCTCAATCCACCGTGACGGGAAGATCGGAAACGCAGCGGCGGGACGGGGACAGGGACGAAGCAGGGTTGCGGTGGAGCATAGAACAGAAACGCAGGTTGACGGGATAAAAAGAGGGGTGGCGTGGAGGGGGGCGCGAGGTGCGCGCAAGAGCACCGAAAGGGGGGAGTCGGCGGAGGGCGCTCCAGCAGTCGAAGCGGAAGAGGGGGGGGGGGGGGGGGGGGGGGGGGGATGACCGTCCGAGGGCGTCGGGGGTGACGAGGCAGACAGAGGCCCTCGACGGGTGGCCGACGACCGCCGAAGAGGAGCGGAGAGGACAACATCACGGGGTGGGGCGCTGGAAAAACGGGAAGGCTGGGCGCGACGGCGGCGGGCGGCCGGAGGCCGCGATCCCTCAGCCCCCGCCCGTCCTGCGCCGCGCCCACGCGGAGGCAGCACCACGACTACGCGAGGACGAGCGTGGGCGACGAGACGCGCGATCGACCGGTGGAGACCTTGAGCGCCGCGTGCGCCCTCTGGAGCTCCTCGAACGAACCGTCGAGGGTCGACTCGGGGCCCGGGGTCCTGGCGAAGCGGCGCTTCGCCAGGACCCCGGTGCGTCCGGCCTTGGCCGCGACGGCGGCGGGCTCCTCCGAGGCGCGGCGCGCGGGCGCGACCGGCGGCAACGACCCCGAGAGGCTCGGCAGCTTGCGCGCGTCGGTTCCGGGGGCGTCGGTGCGGACGACGTCGGGCGAAAAGGGCGAGCGGCGGCGAGCCTGTTCCATGCGGCGGCGGCACGGGCTGTTCTCGAGCACCTCGTCGATGCGGCGCACGAGCGCCTGCACCTGGTCGTTGCGCTCGGCCTCGGTCATCACGTACCCGGGCGTCGACCGGCGCGAGCGCGCTTCCGCCGCGCGCATGCGGCGGTCGCGCTCGGCCTCCCACTTGCGGCGCTGCTCGGCGCGGCGCGCCGAGCGGGCCGCGAACGGGCGCGAGACGGGCTCGGTGGGCGTCGGCTCGCGGCGCTCAGACGCGTGCAGGCGGCTGTACCACTTGCGCGCAGCCACCATGCGCTGCACCGGGTCGATGGGCAGCGCCGGGGGGGCGCGACACGCCGTGATGGACGGGCACATCGACAGGAACGAGCCCTCGTCCGAGAGCGGGCACGGCGAGCCCACCGAGTCGCGCAGGCGCTGCGGGCGCCCGAGCGACGAGTAGAGCTGCGCGTTGGTGGCCTGCGCCAGCTCGTGCGTGCTCGGCACCGAGAGCGTCGCGTCCGACGCCACCGGCGTCAGCGAAGGCACCGGAGCAGCCGCGAGGGATGCCTCGGCCTCGGCCCCGGCGCCGGCCCCGGCCTCGGCCTCCCTGGGGGCCGAGACGCGCGCGCCGTTCGTGGAGACGGCGTCCGAGACAGCGGGCGAGTTGACGACGCCCTCGTCCTTGTGCGCGCTGTCCTGAGAGGCGCCGTCCTCGCGGTGCGGGCCGGGCGTCGACGAGGCGCGCGAGCGCGGCGGCGAGGGCGTCGCGCTCGAAAAGGTAAAGGCGCCCTCGGCGGGCGCGGCGACGGGCGACGCGAGCGGCGCGGCGCGGGACGTCGCGACGTCGTCAGAGTCCTGCGCGGCCTCTCCGATGGCGATGCGCTCGATGACCTCGGAGTCGCGTGGCAGGGCCACCACGGGGCGGTCCTCCTCGGTCGTGAAGCGGCGGCGCAGGGCCGGCTCGGACGACTGCGCGCCGGGCGGGCGCACAGGCGACCGCTCGGGCGGGGCCACCCTCGCGAGGTACTCTGGAGACCGCGACGCGGTGGGGGGGGTCAGCGGCAGCGAGCCGAGCACCGCGCGGTCTTCCGAGTCGAGCACGGGTGTCGACGAGCGCGAGGCCGCGGCCTTGGCCGCCCCGGGTGCCGCCTTGGCGGGCGAGGACGCGGGCATCTCCAACGCGAGGGCCGTCTTCCCGGGCGAGGATGCGGGCGTCGCCGCCGCGGGCTTGGTCGCGCCGACGGCCAGGAACGAGGTCAGCAGGCGCGTGACGAGCGATGGAGCGGGCGTCGCCGTCGGAGACGCGACGGGGTGCTTGCCCGAGGCGGACGCCGCCCGGGGGGTCGACGGCGCCACCGGAGTGGCGGGGGTCGCGGGGCGCGTGGGGACGGCCGGGGCGGC
>PGFX01004481.1:0-20380 GCA_003612995.1 Prototheca bovis | reverse complement strand
CTCCCCCGCCCCCCCCCCCCCCCCCCCCCGGGCTCGCCGCCAGACGTCCCTCGCGCCGCCCCTTCGTGCGGCCCGCCCGGCTCTGCTCGCAGCTGCCGTGTGCGCGTCGACATTGGGCGCTACCGGACGCCAGGGGGGCGTGGCCAGACGTCCGGGTGCGCGCCCGACGCTGATTCTTTCGCGCATCGCGCGGCCTCCGCCCGCGCCCCTCCCCCCCACCCTCCACGAAACCCCAGCGTCCCGGCCAAGGGCGGACCGAGGCGTCGTCCCCGCGTTCCCGCCCGCGACCCGCGGGGCACCGTCCGCCGCGCGCGTGCCGTTGCGACATCACGGCGCGCCGTCGAAAGCGACGAAAAGCGGCGATCGCATCGCGCCGCGGACGGTGCGGCCGGAGAGGGGCGGGGCGGGAGGGGCGGCGCGGCGAGCGGGACGTGGGGATCGGCGCGAGGGCGCGCGAGGCGGGAAGGTGCGTCCCCGCGCGGCGTCCCCGTCCCCGGGTCGCCCGCGCGCCCGCCGCGCCCGTGCTCCATCCCGCCATCGGCGCGCGCCTCGCGGGGGGCTCTACGCGCACACGCACGCGAGGCAGGCTACACCCCCCCGCGCGGACGCGCCGCACGCGACAGATCGCCGCAGGCTCGCGCGTCGGCGACTCGCAGCCCGCTCGCAGCGCCGTTCCCGTCCCCGGCGTCCGCGCGGTCCATCCCCCTCGCGGCCCCGCCTCCGCGGATTCGGTCCACCCGAGGCGCGATGGCGCCGCCTCTGCCCGGTGCCGAGGTGGAGGAGCCCGCGACGGGCGCGAGCTCTTCTGTCGCCAACGATTCGACTCCCGACCTCGGCGGGCTCGGTGCGTGGGCGCCGGCGTGGGCGCGCCGGCCGACGCAGAGGCGGGGTGGGAGGCGCAGAAGGCGGGAGGGCGGGGGTGCGGAGGGGGGGGCGGAAGGGGAAGGGAAGGGAGGGGGGGAGGGGAGTTGGGGTCGGCCGCCGCGGCCTCCCCGCGGCGGGGCTGTACGCGCGGCTGCGGAAGGAGCGCGCGAAGGGGGTCGGCCGATGCGCGGCGGGCCGGGGAGCCGCGGCGTACGTCGAGCGCGCGCCCCGTCGCCGCGTGACGATTCGGGGTCTGGACGGGGCGACCGAGCCTGCGGGATCGATCGGGGTGGCCGGGCGGTCCCGGGTCGCACGGGTTTGGAGCCGCGGAGGCACGCGGATCGGCGCCGAGGCGACCGAGCGGCCCAGCGGTGGTGGGGACGCTGCGCGGGGGGGGGATGGCGGGATGGGTGGGAGGATGGAAGGGAGGGGTGGGAGAGGGAGAGGGAGGAGGGCGCCGCGGAAGCGGATCGTGTTGCAGGGCGCGGGCGGGCCGCGGGATGCGCGGTGCGTGCCCCCCGCGCGTCGGCTGCGCCCCTCCCCCCTCCCTTGCCTGCCCCACAGACCTCCTTTGTCTGCCCCTCTCTTGCAGCTCCGCTCGCGACCGTGCAGTGCGCGTTGGCTCGGGCTGCGAGCGGCGCTCGTGCTCGCGAGTACCGGAGCGTGCAGCGCAAGCTGATCTTTGCGATCGTGCTGGCGTCGCTGTTCATGTGCGTGGAGATTGCGGGGGGTCTGTACGCGCACTCGCTGGCGATCGTGACAGACGCGGCGCACCTGCTGTCGGACGTGCTGGGCTTTGTGGTGAGCGTGCTGGCGACGCACTTTGCGTCTCGCGCGTCCAAGCGTTCCTTTTCGTACGGCTACCACCGCCTGGAGGTGCTGGGCGCGCTGGCGTCCGTGCTGACCATCTGGGGCGTGACGGGCATGCTGCTCTGGGAGGCCATCCGCCGCGTGCGCCACCCCGAGGTGGTCGACGGCAAGATCATGTTCGTCCTCGCCATCATCGGCGTCTTTGTCAACATCGGACTCATGCTCGTGCTCGGCGGGCACGGGCATGCGCATGGGCACGGACACGGGCACGGGCACGGGCACGAGCATGGACACGGACATGAGCACGAGAATGGGCACGATCACGGCCACCACGACCACCACGACCACCACGACCACCACGACCACGACCACGACCACGATGACCACAACGACCACGACCACGACGCCCATGGTGCCCACGCCTCTTCTGGCGACGTGGAGGCCCCGCTGCTGGGTCACTCGCATGGCGCTGGCGCCTCGTCCTCCTCCCCTGCCCACGCGGACGGTTCCGGCGGCACGTCGAAGAACATCAACCTTCGCGGCGCGGTGGTGCACGTGATCGGCGATTTGCTGCAGTCGCTGGGCGTGGCTCTGGCGGGCGCGCTCATCTGGTACAAGGGCGGCGACAGCAAGTGGGTGTTGGCCGACCCGATCTGCACGTTTGTGTTTGCCATCCTGGTGGTGCTCTACACCAACGTCATCCTGCGCGACATTGCCGCCATCCTCATGGAGTCTGCACCCGCGGACGTCGATCCCGCGAGCTTGCAGGACGACCTCGAGGCCGTCGAGGGCGTCGAGCGCGTCCACGACCTGCACGTCTGGGGCCTCACGCCCGGCATCCCCCTCCTCTGCGCCCACGCGACCCTCGCACCGGACGCCGACGCCGCCCAGGTCCTCGAGAGGCTCGCAGCCGTCGCCGCGGCCGCCGGCATCAAGCACGCTACTTTCCAGCTCGTGCCCAACGGAACATCCTGCCCCTGCATCGCCCAGGAGGGAGACATGTGCCCAGACATCGCAGCACACGCAGGACACCACCACTAGAGGGGGAGAAGGGAGGGGCAGGGATGGGGACGGTAGGCGAAGACGAGGGGGGGAGAGAAGGATAGGCGAAGACGAGGGAGGGAGAAGGGAGATGACCGGATGATTTGCTTTTCCTCCCCTCCCTTCTCCAGCCGACTTTTTTTCACCCCTCTCTCCCAACCTCTCCCCCTCCCCCAATCTCTCCCGCTCCCACCCCCGCTCCCGCTCCCACTCCCGCTCCCGCTCCCACTCCCGCTCCCGCCCCCCCACTTCTACTCCTCTCCTTCCCTGCCCCTCTCCTCCCCTCCCCTCCTTTCCCACTCCTCCTCTCCTCCCTTTCTTCCCGCCCTCCTCCCACTGCCCCCCCTACGTTGCGGTCTTTTCTAAGAAAAAACACTGCGCCCCTCACGCTCGCCCGTCGCCTCTTCTGCCGCTCGCCAAGCGTCCTCTGCCGCGCGCGTCCCCGCAGCGACCCCGCAGAATCCCCCCCCCCCCTATACACACACACACATGCACGCACACACCGCCAGTCCGCGCGCACGCCACGCAGCCCGCACCTGCAGAACGGACGTGCGCGAACCGCGCGACGACCGACGCCAGCGGGTTTAGAGGATCTCCAGGGGGATGGACGAGGACGAACGGACGGCGACGCTGCGCCCGCGCCCGCGCCCGAACGAACGTGGACGCGCGCGGTCGCGCCCGCCGCGGACCGCCCATGTCGCTGCTCCGGACGCCGCGCGCGGCCATGGCCGTCGGACATGGCCGCGCGGGGGGCGGCGCGCAGACGCCACCGCGCGACGACGAGCCCCTTCCTCGCATTGCGTACGCCTTTGAACGCACGCCGAGCCGCAGCTCGAGCGGAGAAGCGGCAGGGACCGGACCGGCGCCGCCGAGACGCTCGCGCACTCGCATGGCGCCCCCGCCGGACGCGGGGCCCGGCCGCCCCGCGCGCCCGGAGATGCCGGACACGGGCGCGCGGCGGGCCGCGCGATCCGTCGCGATGGACGTCGCCGAGGAATTTGAGCGACTCTCGATCGAGCGCGAGGTCGTGGCCTCGAGCCTCGGGGAGCAGCTCGAGCGCGGTGCGCGCGGCGCGGACGAAAGCGGAAGGGCGGGACCGGCGCGCGCGGTGCGGACTGGGAGGGCGGACCCGGCGCGCCGGCCGCGGGTGTCGCAACCCCTTCGTCACCGCCCCACAATCTCCCCCTCCCCACCACCCCGAAGGCAAAACGACGGCCGCGCAGCTCGGCGAGGCGGTGGACTGCGTACGCCAAGTCTGCGAGGCGCTCCGCGGCATCGGCGAGGGCCTCGCCCTGAACGAGACCAAAGGTGCGCGGGGAGAGGGTCGCGGGAGCGGAAAAAAAAGGGGTGTTGCGAGGCGCTCGCGGCGGCGGGTGGCCTTTGTACGTTCGACGACGACGAAACGTGCAGCAAATGAAATCCCAATGGACACCAACCTCTGCGTCTCCTCCTTTTTTTCCATTCCTTTTCCGCCAGCGCGGGACGGCGGCACTCGCCTCAGGCAGCTCCTCCAGGCCGACGCAGACAGGCTCGCGGTGCGCGAAGAGGGCGGCGAAGGGAGGGGGCGCGGGGGAAATGCCAACGGCGCAACGGTCCAACTGCGCGCGCGAGTGAAGCCAAAGCTAAACTTGGCGCGAACGGACGCCGATCGTCGCGCGGCGAGGCGCGACCGTGCGGTTTGGATGCAGCGGGCCCCACCTTTTCCTTGCAGTTCCCTCGCCCACCCTCGTTTGCCGCCCTCTCCCGTAGCCTCGCCCACATCATCATTTTCCGCTCTCTCCCTCACTCTCGCCCTCCCCCCCCTCCCTCTTCCACGGCAGTCTCTGGAAGAGGACCGCGACCGCCTGTCCGTCGAGGCGGCGTCCCTGCGCGAGGCGCGGCGCGCCCTGGAGGCGGATCTGGCCTCCCTCCGGACGGCGCTCGACGCTTCGCGCGCGCGGGAGACCGAGCTCGAGGGGCGCGTCGGCGACGCGGCGACCTCGCTGGCCAAGGCGGCCGGGGTCGAAGCGGCGCTGCGGGCCGAGCTCGCCGCCCTGGAGACGGCCCGGGCCGGCGTCGCGAGCGCGCTCGCCGCCGAACGCGTCTCTGGCGCCGCGGAGAAAGACGAGATGCGCAAGGAGGCGGACGAGGCCAAGGCCGACCTCGCGCGGACGCGCGAGCGGGCCGCCGAGCTCGAGGCTGCCCTCGAGGCAGAGCGGGTCTCGAGGGCGGCGGCCGAGGCCGAGTGCGACGCCGAGCGGACCGCGCGCGAGGACGCCGCGAGCGCCGCACAGGAGACGGAAAAAAAACTGGCAAATGACCTCGCGGCGGCAGCCTGCACCCAGAGAGCCCTCGAGGCCGAGCTCGAGGCCGCGCGGGGGCACGCCGACGAGCTGGCGGCGGGAGAGCGCGCCCTGCAGGCGGAGCTCGCCGCGGCCCGAAAAGGGCTGGCCGAGCGGGAGCAAAACGCGCGCGCCCTCGCCGGCGACCTTGAGAACGCCAAACGCCTCCTGGCCGACGGCGACGCGCGCCGCTCGGCCCTCGCTGCCTCCCTCGCGCGGACGGACGCGGCGCTCGAGGCCGAGGCGGCCTGCCGTCGCGAGGACGCGGCGCGGGCCGAGGCCGAGGCCTCGGCGCGCGAGGCGCAGCTCGAGGCGCTGGCGCGGTCGCGCGAGGAGCTCGAGCGCGCGGCGATCGCGGAGCGCGACGGCGCCGCGCGCGAGGCCGAGGCCCTGCGCGCGCAGGCGCGAGCGCTGGCGGCGCGGCTCGAATCGCGCGAGCTCGAGGCCGCCGAGGCGCTGGCCGCGGCGCGCGAGGCGGCTGAGCGGCGCGCCGCGGACGAGCGCGCCGCCGCCGAGCGGAGAATCGCGCAGCTGCGCGACGAGTCGGACGCGCGCGTGCGCGAGCTGACGGCCGCGCACGACGCGCGCCTCGCGGGCCTACTGGACGACTACCGCTCGCGCGAGCAAGACTTTGTGCTCCGCGCCGTGCAGAACATCGAAGACGCCAAGGTGCGACACCGCGCCGAGCTCGACGAAGCGCGGCGCGCCGGGGACGAACAACGCACCAAGCGGGAAGCCGCCGAGCGAGAGCTCGAAAAGACCGCCGAGGCCCTGCGCGTCGAGCGCAAGGCCTCGGCCGCGGCGCTCCGCGAGGCCGAGCGCGAGCGCGAGCGCGCCGAGCGCGAACGTGAACGCGCAGAGGAGGAACACGACCGCGCTGAGGAGGAACGCGAGCGCGCGGAACGCGAAAAGGAGCGCGCCGAGAGGGAAAGGGACGCGAAACCGAGAGACCAGAAGAAGATGCAGGGCGAGAGAAAGGGACGTGAGGGGAACGGCGGAGCCGGAAGGGGCAAGGGTGGCGCAGGAAAGGGCAAGAACAGCGCGAAGCCTCACGACGCCACCGACGCCACCGAAGACGAAGACGACGACGGCGACGGCATGGACGTCGCCACCGACGACGACACCAACAACGGCAAGTCGCGCTTCAAGATCTCGGCGAAGAGGATGGCGACCGCGGAGACGCCCGGAAAGCGCCCCTCGACGACCGACCTGGGCCTGCGGCCCCGTCCCTCGGGGCGCAAGCGTGCGGGGCGCGAGAGGGTCGCCGAGACAGGGACCGTGCCTCTCTCCGCCCTCCCCTCTCCCTCGGCGTCGCCGCCGCTCTCTCAAAGCTCGCGGGATGAGCCCTCCTCGGCGTCTCCCAGCCCGGGGTCTTCGGGCGGCGCCAGCGCCGGGGCCCCGGCCGGCCGCGTCGGCTCGCTCGACGCCCCGTACCAGAGCGTCCCCTCTCGCCTTGCGAACGCCCCGGACCGGAACGCCGCACCCCCCTCCTCGATCGGCGGCAGTGCAGGCCCCCCCCCTCTGCCCTCCGCTTACTCCTGCAAGGCGCTCCCGGCGTCGTGCGTGTCGCCCCCGAAGGCCTACGATCCCTCGGGCGACTCTGACGTATCCGACTCTGTTTCGGAGCACGTTCACCCGCGCCGACGCCGCCCCGTCAGACCCGGGGCCAAGTCCGGCTTCGGGGGAGGCAGGGACGCCGGGCAGGCCTGGGGCGGGAGCGCGGGCGGCAGGCAGGGCGGGCGGCGAGCCAAGCGCGGAGGGGGGGGCGCCGACAGGGACGTGCTCGCGCTCTTCACGGATCTCTGAGGTGGTGACGCGGGTGAGGGGGGGACGGGATGCGCAGATAGCCCGCAAGGACGCGTGTAAAGGGAAGGAGGGAGAAGGAACAGAGCAGAGAAGGGATGGGGGGAAGAAAAGAGAGGGAAAACGTGGGGGCGAAGAGGAATGGGGGAATCGGCAACGATGAGGCGGCCGGTGCATCGAGCAAAAAATCGATAAGAAACCGCAAAGCCGCAAAAGTGCTCTGCGTCGACCGCGTCGCCACCTTTGCCGCCTCGTCGAATCGTGAAAAAAACCGCCCTGCAAAAAGACCGTCGTCCTAGCGTTCCTTTCCCCTCCCCCTTCCCCCCCCCCCTCCCTTCGCAGCAGCGCTTTTCTCGCAACATTCGCTCAGAGGCAAAGACCGACGGACAGAATGCGCGCAGTCGTAGGCTGCGCGTCGATGCGGGCGAGGAGGGCACGCCCGCACGCGCGAAGACGCGAAGAGCGCATCGCAGTCCCGGCGCCGCGAGGGCTGCCGACCTCGGATCCCCCGCGCCAGCGGACGCCGCCTGCCGCCCCCTGTCGGCCGCCCCCTGCCGCCCTCGCCCCGACCGGACGCTGCACCGATCGCGTCAGGGAAACGAACGACACATTGCCTCCTCCAGCGCACCGCTGCCGCGCTCAACGCGCCCGCGTCGCGCCTCCGCGTCCCCCTTTTTTTTCTTCTCCCCCCCTCCGCGCCCGCCGCGGGAAGCGGAGACGCGGCGCGTCGGGACGCTCGCGCGCGTCGCCGCGCCCCTGGGCTCGACCCACGACGCGTCTCGAATCCAGACCATCCTGCGCCCGGTCGCTGCGCCTCGCGCTCTCACTCGTCCACGCCGCCCCTCTCGCGCCCCCCCGCCGCGCCCTTCGCGGCGCCCCACCGCAGCCCGCGCCGCATTTCGGCGCGTCGGCGCCCGCGCGCGCGTGGCGCCCCGCGATCCGCGCGGTCCGCTCGGGCCGCCGTATCGATCGCCGGACCGATCGCGACGGCACAGGTGGGACGAACTCGCGAGGCGAGCTCGCCGGACAGCCCTGGGCTCGAACGCGCGCCCCGTGCCGGGCCGTCCCGACCCCCGCAATGCCACCGAAGAAACCGTCGCGCAAGGAGGCCTTTCGAGATGTCGCGGGCTTTCGTCGCCGAGAGCTCGAGGACGAGATCGAGCGCTTTTCGAACGATCGAAGCGCGAAAGGTGCGCGGCGCGGCTGGATCGGACGAGGGAGAGGGGCCGAGAAAATTCAGATCCGAGCGGTCGGAGGGAGAGGCGGGCGAGGGGAGGCGAGGTCGCGGTCGCCTCGCACGGCCGCCTCGCGCGGTCGCCGTGGCGCGCGCGGAGGCATGGAGAGGCGACCGCGTCCTCAGCCTCCAGCCGTCCGTTCGGCCCGGACGGCTCTCCCTCCCCCTCACCCTCTTTGCACCGTCCCCCCTCCCCTTCCCCTCCCACTCCCTCTCCACAGATCTGCAGTTCCCTCCGACGCTGACGACGGCCGAGCGTGCGTTCGTGCACTTTGTGGCGACGTCGTTCGAGATGAAGAGCAAGTCGGTCGGCAAGGGCGAGTCGCGGTTCATCACGCTCTCCAAGCGGCAGCAGCCCGGCGTGGCGTCGCGCCGCTCCGCGGCCGCGGGGCCGTCCGGGGGGAGCGCGTGGCAGCTCCAGCTGACCAGCCACATCCTTCCTTTTCCCGCCGGGACCGAGGACGCCATCCTGAGCGACCTCGCCGTCGGCGGCGGGGGGGGCGCGTTTGACGCGGCCGCGCCCGCGGCGCCCTCGCTGGACGCCTTGCTGGCGTCTGACGCCTACCGCACGGACGACGGGACTTTTGCGGAAGACCCCGTGCCGACGGAGCGCGTGGCGGTCGGCTTCGAGTCCTCGGCCGAGCCGGCGCCCAGGCCCGGCGACGCCGAGTACCTCGACTGGTTCCTCGAGTGCCGCGCCCGCGTCCGCACCGAGGGCGGAGACGGTCCCCTCGGCGGGCGCGCCGAGGCCGAGGCCGAGGCTGGGGGCCGGGCCGGGCGGGGCTCGGCGGGCCGCGCGGGCCGCGACGACGGCGCCTCCTCGGCTCCCACCTCGGTGACGCCGTCGTCGCGGTTCTCTCTGGCGTCGTCGCCCGCGTTTTGGGACGCGTCCCGCGTGTCGCAGGCTCGCGAGGCGTACGAGTCGCGCATCCGACGCGCTGGTCGCGCGTACGAGCGGTCGATCGGCTCTGCGCGGCGCTCGCTGCCGGCGCACTCGGCGCGGGAGGCGGTGCTGGCGGCCATCCGCACCAACCGCGTGACGCTGGTGTCGGGCGAGACGGGCTCGGGCAAGTCGACGCAGATCCCGCAGTTCATCGTGGAGGACGCGTGGTCGCGCGGCGAGGCGGCCTACGTGGTGGTCACGCAGCCGCGCCGCATCGCCGCGACGTCCGTGGCGGCGCGCGTGGCCGAGGAGCGCGCCGAGGGCCTCGGGGGCGACGTCGGCTTTGCGGTGCGGCTCGAGAGCGCGCAGTCGGCGCGCACGTGCATCCTGTACGAGACCTCCGGCACCGCGCTGCGGTCGCTGACCTCGGAGCCGCAGCGCCTTGCGGGCATCACGCACTTTGTGCTCGACGAAGTGCACGAGCGCGAGGTCAGCACGGACGTGCTGCTCACGCTCCTCCGCGACGCCCTCGTCGCCTTTCCGCACCTCCGTGTCGTCCTCATGTCCGCAACCCTCGAGTCCTCCTCGCTCCAGAGCTACTTTGCAGCGCCAGGAAGGGAAGCCGCCAGGTGGGGAGCGCGCACCGACGACGCCATGCCCCAAGCCGGCGAGGACGCAAGCGGGGGGAGCGGCGGGGACGGGGACGGCGGGGATGCCATCCCCCAGGCGGAGGGGGCCAACGGGGACGCCGCGGATGCCATGCTCCAGGCGGAAGGGACCGACGGGAACGGAGGATCCGCCGACGGCGCCCCCCGCGGACGCGCGACCCCCGCCCTTCTCCCCTTGCCGTCCCCCGCGCGTCCGCCGCCGGTGGTGCACATCCCGGGCCGGACCTTTCCGGTGTCGACCTACTTTCTCGATGAGTTGCTCACCAAGGTGGGCTACGCCGGCGGCGAGGGCGCCGCGCAGACGCTGCTGGCCGGGCGCGCGGTCGCCGCCGCCTCCGACGAGGTCGCCGCCGCCGACGCCCCGGAGCTCCCGGAGGCGATCTTCGCGTATTTTTCCTCGCAAGAGGGCGCCAAGGAGGCGCTGGTGCGCGCCCTTGGCCTGGACGACGACTCGATGGCCGCACGCGGCCCGCCGCCAGAGTCGCGCATGCGCGTCGGGCACCCCGCGACGGGCGCCACGGCGCTGCACGCCGCGGCGGCGCGCGGCGACGACGAGCTCGTCGAGGAGCTCCTCGCCTACGGCTCGGACCCGCTGCTCGCGGCCAGGAACGGCTCCCGGCCGGCCGCCTGGGCCGCCGCGTTCGGACACGCCGACCTCGCCGCGCGCCTCGAGGCCGCCGAGGCCGAGGGCCGTCGCGACGTCGACGCCGTGCGCACGGCCGCCGCGCTCGCGCACTACGAGATGCAGGTCGCCAGCACCACCGAGGTCGACGTCGAGCTCGTCGCGCGCATCGTCGACTTTATCGAGCGCAGAGGCGTCGGCGCTATGGCCGGAGCGGGAGACGGGGACGAGGGGGAGGACGCGAACGGGGACGCGGAGATGGCCGAGGCGGACGGCGCGGACGCTCGAGGAGGAGGCGGCGCGGCCTCTGCGGGCCGCAGCCCCGCCGCCGCTGGCGCCCCGACGATCCCCTCTCCACGCGGCCGCAAGGGCCCGTCGCCCTCCCCGCCCTCGAAAAAGAAGATGGGCGCCATCCTAGTCTTCCTTCCCGGCTGGGACGAGATTTCTCGCCTGCGGGCCATCCTCGAGGGCACGCTGCAGGTGCGCCCGTCCGCGAGCTCGCGCTACGGCGCTCCGCTGTCGCTGCAGACGAACAAGTGGGCCGTGCGTCCGCTGCACTCGCGCGTGTCGCCCAAGGAGGCGCGCGCGGCGTTCGAGCCGGCGCCGCAGGGCAAGCGCAAGATCGTGCTCTCGACCAACGTGGCCGAGGCGTCCGTGACCATCCCAGACGTGACCGCGGTCATCGACGCGGGCCTTGCGCGCGAAAAGGGCTACGACCCGCACGCCGGCGTCTCCACGCTGCAGGTGCGTCGCATCTCGCAGGCCTCGGCCGCGCAGCGCGCGGGACGCGCGGGGCGCTGCGCCCCCGGCGCCTGCTTCCGGCTCTACTCGCGCCGAGACTACGAGACCATGGAGCCGGCGACCGTCCCGGAAATGCGCCGCACGAGCGTCGTCGAGCTCGCCCTGCAGGTCAAGCGGCTCACCTCGGGCAGCGGCGACCCGGCCGAGGGCGCCGCCGCCACCAAGGGGGCGCCCCCTTCCCCATCCCTCGTGCGGGACGAGCCGCTGGCGTCCTTCCTGTCGCGCGCGCCCGACCCGCCGGAGCCCGCGGCAGTGGTGCGCGCGGTGGCCTCGCTGGAGCAGGCCGGCGCGCTGGACGAGCGCGAGCGGCTGACGCCCCTGGGCGTGCACCTGGCCGAGCTGCCCGTGCCGCCGGCCTCGGGGCGCCTGCTGGTGCTGGCGGCCGCCTTTGGCCCCTCGCTCGCGCGCCTGGCGGCCACCGCGGCGGCGTTCGCGGGCGACAAGGAGCCGTGGCTGATCGGCGACAAGACGCCGCAGGCTGCTGCCTTCAAAAAGTTCGCCGCCGCCGTCGTGGGCGGCTCGTCCGACCACCTCGCGCTGGTGGCCCTTGCCGCCGAGCTCGAGGGCCAGGGCCCAGACGGGCCCGTGACCCGGCGCTGGGGCGAGCCGGCCCTCCGGGGCGGCGCCGGCGGCCTGCCGCACCAGGTGTACCAGCGCTGCCGCGCCATCGGCGTCTCCTCCTCCACCGTCGCCACGGCCTCGGGCGTCGCCGCGCAGCTCGAGCGCGAGCTCCAGACGCGCAGGCTCGTCGCCAGGGCCCAGGGGGGCGGCGGCGACGGCACCCGGTGGGGCGCCGGGGGCGCCAACAAGGGGTCGGGCGCGCTCCCCTGCGCCCTCTCGCCGGCATTTGCGCACGCGATGCGGGAGCCGTCGCTGATGACGGCGCTCATGGGCCCCGGCCCGTCGGGCCCGTGGGCGGCGCTGCCCACGCCGCCGCCGCACCCGCTCTTCCTGCGCGAGTACTCGCCCCCCGTCTCGGCGCTCTCGTCCGGCGTGCGCGCGCCGAACGTTGGCTCGAGGATGCTTTCCGCGACGTCGGCGGGCCCGGCGCGACCGTGTCTGAGCGTGGTGGAGGACGCGTACCGCACCGCTGACGCGGCCAGCTTTTCCCGGGCACTGCCCCCCCCGCCGCACCGCGTGCTGCGGTCACTGCTGGTCGCAGCGTCCTACCCCGAGGTGGCCCGCGTGGCGGGCTCGAGCGGCGGCGGGCACCGCCGCGAGGTGCCGTGGCTGCCGTCCGGCGACCCGGCCTCGTTCGGATCGCAGAGCGCCGTGCGCGACGGCGAGGCGTACCGCGGTGGGCCCTTGGCCTGGTGGTGGCGCGCCTCGACCGGGAAGGACGCGGGAGACGGGGCAGAGGAGCCGAGCGACCCGTCGCCGCTGGAGACCGCACTGGGCTGCCAGAGCGACGCCTCGCCGTGTCTGGTGGCCTTTCAGGAGGCCGTCAAGGTCTCGCACGCCCTGCAGCTGCGCACCTGCACACTCGGGGGCCCGCACGCCATGCTGCTCGTCGCCGAGCGCGTCCGCTTCCTCGAAGTGCAGCCCCGAGACCTCGGGCTCCGTGCGTTCGATGAACCCGCCGACCTCGAAGCCCTCCAGGAACGTATCGCGGCGCTCCTCGACAGAGGGGACAAGGAAGGAGAGGATGGTGAAGGAGACGACGACGGCGATGAGGGAGACGACGAGGGAGACGACGAGGGGGCGTTCGAGGATGCGCACACGGAGGCGGAGGAAGGGAAAGAGGACGACGACGGGCGAACGGGAGAGGGCGACCACGAAACCAACGCGCCGACGAGCGGCGGAAGACTCGGCGCTCTTTCGGGCCGCGCGTCGGACGCCGCGTTCCAGGACGCGGCCTCCTCCCGGCCCACCTCCTCCTCGCGTGCCTCTCGCCCGAGCTCGGCGGCGGCCGCGCGGCGTCTGCTCCCGCGGCGGTCTTCGTACGGCTCCCGGGGCGAGTACGGGTCTTTGGAAGAGTATGCGGTCGGGATCCAAGCTCTGGGCGCGATCCGGCGCTCGTCCGTCGTCGCCGAGGTGGACGGCTGGCTTCGTGTGCAGGTCCCGCGCCTCGCGCTGCCCGCGCTCCGGGCCGTGCGCGCCGCCTTCCGCGACGCATTCGCGACCTTTGTGCGCATCGGTCACGCGTCGCTCGCCGACCCGGCTGTCGCGGCCGCCTTCCGCGCCGCCGCCCGGCTCCTAGACGCTGGGTGGAGCGCCGACGAGCCCGCAGCCGATGCCCTGGACGCGGGGGGAAGGCAGGCCGACGTGCCACTCCCGAGGGTTCGCCTCGCGCTCGCCGCCAGGCCAGCGCTCATTCAGGATCTCGCACGCGCGAGCCAGCGCCCGGGGGGGGGGCGGGGACAGGGCCAGAGCCAGGCCTTCCAGCCCGTCGGCGATGCGCGCAGGGGTGGGAGGGCCGGGAGGGGGGCGTGGCAGAGTGGCGCGCAGCCGGTCGGAAGCAAGCGGTCCGGGTTCCCGGAGCCGCCCGCGCGCACTTACCAGCCCGTCGGTCCCTCAGTCGGCTCTGCCGCGCTGCGCCCGAGGGGAGCTGACGAGGCCAGCTCGCGGAAGGCGTCGCCCGGGGCGTCCCGCCAGAACGCGCCCACGGCACTCAAGGGTGTGCGGGGGCCCAGGGGAGGGCAGGGTCAAAGGGGGGGGCAGGGACAGGGACAGGCACAGACCCAGACGCGGGCGCGGACGTACGCGCCGGTTCCAGTGTCCACGACCGCGTCCGCGCCTTCCGCTTCCTCGGCGTCTGCCCGGGACTCTCGCACGCACGTCCCGCCGCCGCCTTCGGCTTTCGTCGCTCCGGCCGCCCCGCCGTGCCCGCTCCCGCTGCCGAGCTCGTCGCTGTTGGCCGGAGGGGCGCCGGTCGCGCCGCCGGCGCGTGCGGAAGGGTGCAGCGACGACCGTTCGACCATGACGCCGGGCAAGGCACGGCTTCTGAGCTTTTTGACCAAGGCGGCCAACACCCAGAACCAGCCCTCGGACACCACCGCCTCGGCCCCGGCCCCAACGTCCGGGGCGCCGGACGGCATCTTCGACGCGCCTGTCGACGAGGGCCCATTGCCGCCTCACTTTGGCGTGCTGACGCGGCCGCTGCAGCCATTTTTTCCGCACGGCGCCGGCGGGCCGGGCTCCCAGGGCGGCGCGGCCCCGCCAGAGCCCACGCGCGAGCAGCTGCCTCCCCACCTCCGCTGGTCGGCCGGTGGCGCGCCGCACGGCGAACGTCCCGGCGCGCCGCGCGAGCACGGCGAGAAAAAGCCGAGGCGCTCCAGGGGAGGAGGCAAGAGGAACAAGTGAGGCGCCAACGGGAGGGGGGGAGAGGGGGGAGATGAGGTCAAGAGGGATGGGGTAGAGAGGGCCGCGGTGAGGAGGCAGATGGGGGGAGGGGGTGGACGGGGTGAGGGGGGGAAGGGATGAGGGGGGCGGCATTTTGAGCTTTGGTGACGGCGATGCGCGCCTCGTCGCTTGACGCTCCACGGCCCGGGCGTTGAAACCCGCGCGCCACGAGCTTGGGAGGCGTGAGAAGGGGCGTCGACGCCCCGTTGGGGCGAATTGACGGTCGCTCCAGGGCGAGGGGAGCCTCCCCCCCCCCCCTGGCGCCCTTTGGCCGAGGACGACGCTCAGCGCCGCCGAATTCAAAAGTTTCGTGCGGCACTCGCGCCTTTCCTCCGCGCTCCCGCCGAGTTTTTCGGCGTCTCTTTCCCTTCGAGTTGGTATGCTTGCGGAGGAAGCGGGATGTCGTTCCCCTTCCCATGCCATCTTTCCCCTTTCAATAGTCGCTTTCGTTTCCACTCGCTTGCTTTTGACGCTTTCGTTCCCTCCTCGCTTCGTTCATCGTTCCAAAAAAAAAGAAAGAAACAAAAACCGACTGTGACGAGGCTCTGTCGACGTGCGAATGCAAAGGCAAGCGAGGCAGCGCCGAGGGGAGGGAGGAGGAAAAGAGCGGCGCGAACGAGGTGGCAAAGGCTGCAGGAAAAGAGGGTGCAGCTGGAAGCGACCATGAAGAGAGCGAAAGGATGCGGCAGCTGGAGAGGGCGGCGAGGAGGAGGGGACGAGGTGCCGATTGGCGCGGAGGGGATCTGGCGGAGGAGGGGAGAGGGAACGAAAGGGCTTCAGATCGACAAGGGAGGAAAGACAGGTGAATGCGATGCGCGGAGGCATGTCGGCAAAAGAAGAAGCGACGCGACGCGACGGAACAGCGCCGAACGGAAGCGACATCAGGTGGCGGCTCATCCCGAAGCGGCGGCGCGTCGCGAAGTGGCGGCGAGTCGGGAAGTGGCGGCCCGTCACGAAGCGGTGGCGAGTCGCGAAGTGGCGTATGGAACGTTCGGGGCAGGCGCCATGCCGCCATCTGCCGCTGCCTCGGCCGCCATCGGACGCGGGGCGCCGTCTCCCGTCGCCACCCCGCCGCGTTCACCACTCGTGGTGGTAGTCTTCGATGCGGTCGATCTTTCGGCTTTCCGGCGAAAAAGCGAGCAAACAGGCGCCTCGGAACGCGGGAGCGCGGGGCGCCGCACCGTCCCCCTCGGCGTCGGCGCCGACAAAGGTGACGAGGAGGGAGGAGACGTCGACGAGGCCGTAGTCGCCCGAAGCGATGCGGACGCCGCCAGGGTACTTGGTTCGCAGCGCTTCCCGCGCGACCCGCAGCGCGGCCACGCCAGAGGTCGGCGCGGGCAGCGCACCCCGCGACCCTGCGGCGGGGATCAGGCCCTGCCGCGTCACCGAGGGGCTGAACAGCTCTTTCTCCAGAGAGAGCTCGGATCCCTCGGAGTTTCCGGAGCTCGAGGCGCTTCCGGAGCTCGAGACGCTTTCGGAGCTCGACGAAAGGTACTGCGTCAGGTACCGCTCCGCGGACCGAACCATCTGCAGCGGAGAGAGAGGGGAGCGGTAAGGGGTGGGCTCGAAGGGGCAGACGCGCCGCGGCGGGACCGCTCGACCTCGTCCTCTCCCATCGCCGTCCCCCGAACACAAGCGTTCCCCGAATCGAGACAGCCGCGCGCACGTGCGCCCCTTCCGACGCCTCCCGCCTGCCTCGCAAAGCACCACATGCATTTTGCGAGGCCTGGAGACTGGAGAGGGGATCTCACAGGCAGGGACCTGTGAGGTTCCCTTCCCCGCACCTTTTCTTCCCGCTCCTCTTCCCTCACCCCCCCTTCCGCGTCCCGTTCCTCTCCCGTTCCCCCTCCGCCCGCGTCTGCATGCGCCGCTGCATCCGCTTCCCCTCCTCGCCCCTCCCGGCCCTTCCCCCACCGCCCTCTCTCGCTCGTTTCGCGGGCGGTTTCGGTCGCGATCCTGAGCGTCCAACGTTCCTTTTTCGGATCGTCTGCCGCGGCAAATCAGGTCGCACCTGCTCGACGCGCCAGTCCATGATGGTATCGGAGGCCTTGAAGTTGACCGCCACGCTCCCCCGGATCGGCCGCGGGCGGAGGCCCCGCGCCGCGCGCGCGGCGCGCGGCGCGGGCGGGGCCGTTCGAGCCGAGGTCGTTCCTGCGGCGCGCCGGAACGTCTGCATGTCGTGGACGACTGCGCGACCGAGACCGGCGGCCGCGGGCGAGGCGGGCCGAGCGGGGCGCGGCGGCGCCGGGCGCGGCGCGCGCGCGCGCACGAGAGCAGGAGTAGCGGGAGAGAGGGGGAGCCGGGCACGTGGAGAGCGGAAAAGGCAACGTGAATCGGCGGAAAGGTTTGGGAGGGAGGTGAGGAGTGACGGTGGGGCGCCTGCGGTGGCCCGGGCGCGGAGCGCGGCATTCATGCACGGGGCGTTCACGCGTGGGGCGCGCTCACGCACGGGGCATTCACGCGGGGCGCGCCGGCATGCGACGCCCACCCGGCGCCTGGCCCCATGCTCCCCCTTTTGCATGGACGAGTGATCACACGCGCTCGTTCCGGCGAGCGCCCCGAAAATCTCAAAGAGGCACGGAGGGTGAAAAAGGGGAGGGAGAGGGGGAGGACGAGGGGGGTGACGGTGGGGGGCTAGGTGGGGGAGACGGTGGGGAGGGATCCCATTCCCCCCTTTCCCTCCCATCTACCTGATGGGCGGGTCGTCGAGGAGGAAGACTGCTGCGGTGGTGTTGTCTGCTCCAATGCCTCCCGAGACGGAGATGGCTCTCTGGACCGCTGTGCGGACCATGGCGAGGACCGCGTCTCCCAGCGGCCTTGCGTCCGCGAGGACGTCGCAGACGATGCGCGTGGCCTCCGCCGGGGAGAGCACCTCCCAGATGCCGTCCGAGGCGATGGCCAGCAACACGGCGTCCGGGGCGAGCTGGGCCTTGCTCACGTCCGGCACGGGGATGACGCCGAGGCGCGAGAGCACGCGGTGGCCCAGGGCGCGCGACATGGCCAGCTGGAAGCCGGCCAGCTTGCCCGACACGACCGTTGCGTAGCCGTCGGGGCCCTCCTCAAGCGCCGCGGCCGCGCCCGGGTGTGCCGCGATGCGCGCGCGCTCCGAGGGCTCGAACAAGTTGTGCCGCGGCGTCACGAACTGGCCCCAGTACGTGGCCGCGACCAGCGAGTTGGACGGGCGCGAGGCCGCCAGCGGACGCGCCACGCCCACGTCCCCGAACGTCGGGCTCGTCGCCCGCGCCGGCGAGGGCAGCGGGGACGGGCTCGCGCGCGACGAGTCGCCCTCGACTCCACCCTTGTCCTCCTGCTCCGGCTCCCCGACCGCCTCGTTCTCGGCGGCTTCCCGGCCACCGAGGGCCTTGGCCTGGGCCTCGGCGGCGTCCTGGAGCTCGTGCGCGCGCTCGGCGCCCGAGCCCAGCTCGTGCGCCGGCGGCGGCACCCGCGACGCCGAAACGGCGCGGTTCACCGGAGCGGAAGCGGCACTGACCCCTGCAGAAGCAGCAGCCTCCTTCTTGGCCGTGTTCGCCTCCTCCTCATCTCCTTCGTCCCCCTCTGGGGGGGCTTTGCCTTGCTTTGCGAGCTCGAGTGCCTCGGCGGCCGAGTCACCCTCAATGACGGAGACGCGGGCCACGTGTCTCCGGCCCGAAAAGGCGTCGTCGCCGGAGGCGGACGTGTACGGGGCCAGCGAGACGTCGTCCTTGTCCGCTCCCGCCGTGTGCACCGTGCCCAGCGTCGAGGCGCGCGGGGGGGGGTGCGAAGCGGCAGCGGCGGAGCGGGCTCCCCCGGCCCCTTCCTGCTCACCGTCGGCGACTTCTCCCTCTCCCCCCTCTCCTCCGGAGAGCTCTGCCATGCGCGCTGCGATCTCCTCTTCCTCGGCTTTCTGCGCTTCCTCCATGGCGGCCTGGAGCTCGGGGGGGTAGCGGTCGTTGAGGACCTCCCTGCCGACGATGCCGAGCGAGTCGCCGACGTTGGCGACCGCGTACCAGCGGCCCTGCACGATCGCGGCCGTGGCGGTGCAGCCAAACTCGAGGAAGCGCGCGCCGCCGCCAGGCTCCACGTACACCTTGTCGCCGTCCGGCAGCACGCGCAGCGAGTAGACCTTTTGCTGCCGAGAGCCCGCGGGGTAGCGGTACGTCCGCGGCGCAGACTCGGACACCGCAAGCGCCGCCACGTGCCCGTCGTAAAAGGCCGCGCGGAAAATCTCCTTGAGACGAGCGAGGGGGACGTCCGAGAGAGCAGACGCGAGCAGCTCCCGATCCGTCTTCAGGCGGTCCATGATCGCCCGACCGGCCTGCTTGGCGGCCTCCTCGCCAAGCATCCCGTGGCCGTCCAGCACCACCGCCACAAACGCCTGAGACCAACCGCGAGCCTTCACCACCTTGGGAGAATGCAACACGTCCACCAACTGCGACAGGAAATGGAGGGGTGTGGGGGGCCCGGAGAGTGGGCTGGTTCGGGGAGCGGGAGCGGTCGGAACGGGGATCCCCTACGGGGATCCCCGTTCCTCCCTTTGTTCCTCCCCTCGCTCCTCCCTGGCGCGCGCAGGACCGTCTCCCCTTCCACTCCCACTCCCTCCCTCCCTCCCTCCACTCCCTCCTTCGGCAGTCCCGGTGCACGCCTCCACACCCCCTCACCCTTCCCGGACCCCGCTCCTACCACCACCACCACCCTTGCTCTCGATCGCAATGCTCCGCATGGCTCCATTCCGGCCCGCCGCGGGCGTTCTCCGCGCGCGCCGGCCCGTCGACGCGCGAGAGACGCGCTCGGGCCGCGCGCGGCGCCGCGGCCGGCCGACGGCCACGTGCCCCGCCGACCGCGCAAGGCCCGGCCGCGGTCCAGCCGCGTCCGATCTGCTCCCCGCCGCAGCCGCGTCTTCTCCCCCTGCTCTCCCCCGCTTCCCCCGTCTCCCCGGCCCCACCCGCTCCTCCCCTTCCCCCCGCTCCCGGCGCCGTACGCCCAGACCCCTGTCACCCCCCCCTCCCCGCCCGCGGCCGCAATGACCAGACCCCCCCCCACGCCTTGCCTCCCTCCCGCTCCCTCCTCCGTCTCGGATCTTCCCCGCTCCCGACCACGCGCGCGGAACGGGCCGCAGCGGCATCCGCGGCAGGCCCGGGAGATCGCCACGCCACGCTCGATCGGCCCAAACCGCCCAAGCGCCACGCGCGACGATCGCCGAGGCCCGGATCCGCCACCCGCGAACGATTGCCAGACCCCGACCGCCCCCCCTCGACCACCCCACCGCACTCATCTCATCTCGCGCACGACCCGCCGCATCCCTCCCTCCCCACCCGTCCGCTCCCCCCTCTCCCCCGCCCCACCCGCACGCGCGAATTGTCGCAATGCGCGCGCGATCCGCGACCCCGAACGGTCGCAGTGCACGGGCTCGGCGCGGCGCGCGCCACGCGGACGCCGGCGACGCGGCCGCGATTCAGGGGCAAAGAGCAGTCATCGGCTCGCCGGGCGACCGAGCTCGGTTCCGGCGAGAGGCGGCCGCGCTCGCCCTCCTCTCTCCCCCCCCTCCCCCCCCCTCCCCCCCCCTCCCCTCCCCCTCCTCCTCTCGCCCCGCCTCCCCTCTCGCCGCTCCGCCCCGACCGCGCGACGCGGCGCGCGACCCGGGCAGCGCGACGCACCACGAAATCTTGGTTCAGCGCCCCATACCGCGTGCCCGGAAGGGTCGCGGCGGACAGCTGCACCATCTTCGGGGCTGTGGCGCCCTGACGGGCCCGCCACGAACGAGGGGAAAAAGCTCCCGGCGAGCGACCGTGTCTGGCCGGCGCCGAGGTCGGAAGCGCGACGGTCTCGAGAAAACGCCGAGACGACGAAACGCAACGGTTCCGAAGAAAAGCAAGACGCGAAGCGAGACGGAAAACAAAGCCGCGCGGGCGACGCGGCGCGGCAAGGCGTCGCGAGGCGCGACGGGCCCCTGGAGACGGTAGGGGAGCGGGGAGACCGGGAGGCCCGTCCCCCCCTCCCCACCGCGCGCGCGCG
>PGFX01004470.1:0-20530 GCA_003612995.1 Prototheca bovis | reverse complement strand
GGGGGGGGGGGGGGGGGGGGGGGGGGGAGGTCGCCGCCGCTCCCTTCCCTTTCCTCCCGCCCCCGCGCGACGCTCTCCTCGTCGAGCGCTCCGCTTGCCACCACCACCCCCTCCCCCCTCCCGTCCGCTTCTCCGTTCAGAATCCACGAGCACTCTGGACACGACGTTTTCGATCTCTTCGCGGCGTGAGGACGATCGGGCGCGGCGCTCTGCGCGGCTGGTTCGCTCCAACCCCTCGGCGGCGGCTTTTGCTTCGCGGGGGGGGGGGCGCGGCCGAGGCCGAGCGGCTGCCGGACGCGGTGCGCCTCGCGGGCGGCCGAGGGTCCGCGAGACGCCCGAGGACCGTCTGGCGGGTCTCCGGCGCGCGCTGACGTCCGCCGGAGCGGTTGCGATCGTTCCGCCCGAGGGCATCGTGGCGGCCGACCTGGCGCGGAGCCTGACGGAGCAGCTGGCCGAGTCCCCTTCTCGGGGCGGGTGCGTCGAGGCCGGGAGGGACCGCGAGGTCCGTCGGCGCGGGCTCGGCGGCGTGGCAGGCCGCCCTGCCGAGGTGCTCCCTTCGGACCTGGCATTTGCGCTGTCGCTGGCGAGCGTTCCTGCCACGGAGGGGTCGAGGCTGGTGCCGGCGGTCGTGGAGGTGCTCGGCGAGGCGCTGGGCGTGGAGGTGCTGCGCGACGACGCCGTCGGGGGCGTCGGCTTTCGCCTCCCTGGGGCCCTCCCTGAGGCCCTGCTCCGAAGGATCGACGGGCGCGCCAAGGGAGGGAGCCGCGCGATTCCCGCCGGGAGCGGGGCGGACGCCCCCCTCCGAGGCACCCCCACCGGGAGCGGGGCGGACGCCTCCCGCCGAGGCACCCCCACCAGGAACGGGGCGGACGCCTCCCGCCGAGGCACCCCCACCAGGAACAGGGCGGACGCCTCCCGCCGAGGCGTCGCCGCGGCCTCGACCCGCGGCCAGCCCTCGGCCCGGCCGTTTGCAGGTGCAGAGGGGGTCCCCGCAATTCCGGCAAAGGGTCCTCTTCTCACACCGTGGGAGATGATGATCGCCTCCTCGGTGGGGATCGAGAGCCAAGCGGGGGGAGGGGGGAAGGAGGCGCGAGAGGAGAAAAGGGGACGGGGGGAGGAGGCGACGAGAACGAAGACAACGGGCGCGCGGAGCGCCGCGCCCGACGCGCCAGGCGCGTCGGAAGGATCAAGGGAATCGGACGCAGCGGACGCTCGACCAGACCAGGCGCTTCCCGCACGGCCGAGCGACTCCCCGCTGCCCCCCGACCTGTCTGCGACCCCTCCCCTCTTCCTCATCGACAAGAAAAAGCTCTCCTCCCCGTCGCCCTCCTCCCTTCCCTCGTCTCCACCTTCCCTCCCCTCCCGCCATCTTCCCGCCGCGCTCTCCCGCGCTTTGTTGGTGGCGGTGCTGGGGCACGTGGACCACGGCAAGACGACGCTGCTGGACCGGCTGCTGTCAACGCGCCGCTCAGGCGCCGAGGCGGGCGGCATCACGCAGAGGCTCTACGTCGCGCAGGCGCTGCTCGACCCGCAGGCGTGGGAGCGCGGCGAGTGGCGCGGCCTCGACCCCACGAGCGCCCTGGAGGCCTGGGAGGCGGCCTGGGTGGCCGCGTCCCAGGCCGAGTCGCCGAGGGCGGGAGCCAAGGGCAAGAGGGGCGGGCGGCGGGCCGGCCCGGCGGGGTCTCCGGGGCCGGCCCTCGGCGGCTCGGCCGCCGCGGCCTCCCTGGCGGGGCCCGAGGGGAGCGCTGGGGGGGCGGCCCCTCCCCCCCCCGCCCCGCCTCCAAAGCTGGTCACGTTTGTCGACACGCCAGGGCACGCGTCGTTCGCGGCCATCCGCGCGCGGGGGGCCCTGGCCGCGGACCTCGCGCTCGTGGTCGTCTCGTGCGCCGACGGCGTCGGGCCGCAGACCCGTGAGGCCGTCGCCGCCGCGCGTGCCGCGGGCGTGCCCGTCGTTGTGGCGCTCACCAAGGCCGACCTGCGGCACGCAGGGCGTGCGAAGAGGGGCGCAGGACGCGCCCCTTCGCGCGCGGGCGACGACACGCACGCAGCCGGAGGCGCACTCGCCGAGGAGGAGCTGCTGGGACAGCTGTCCGAGCTGGGGCTCGTGCCCGAGGCGTGGGGCGGGCCTGTCCCGGTCGTCTCGGTGAGCGCCCGCACGGGCGAGGGCATGGACGCGTTGCTCGAAACGCTCATCCTCGCGCTCGAACAGAGCGAAGAGGAATGGAGGGCGAAGGAACAGGAACAGGAAAGGGAGAGGGAGCCGCGCTCTTCCTCTCCTCCCCCGTCTCCTCTCCCTCTTCCCGACGGCGCTCTGCCTCCCGACGCCTCCCTGCGGTCCCTGACGCGCTCCCCGGTCTCCGGGACGGTGCTGGAGTGTCGGCTGGATCCTCTGCGGGGCTGCGCGGCCACGATCCGCGTGGAGAGGGGCGTCCTGCGCGTCGGCGACTGCCTCCTGGCCGGCTCCGCCGCCGGCCGCGTTCGCGCCATCGAGAGCGTCGCGGGGGGGGTCGGCGGGGCGGGGACGCCGTCCCGCGCGGACTCGAGGAGCGATCGCGACGGGGACGTGGACGTTGAGGCGGACGGGTCCGTTTCTCCTGCGACGCCCAGCGCGCCCGCGCCTCTGCGCCTCGTGGCTCCGGGGCAGACGGCGACGGTGTTCGGCCTGGGTCCCTCGCTCCCCGAGGCGGGCGACGTGTTTGCGTTCGCGGCCGACGAAAAGGCCGCCCGGCGCGCGGCGCGCGAGGAGGCCGCGCGACGCGAGGAGGCCCGCCTGCCTCCGCCGCTGCCGCCGGCCGAGCGGGGCAAGCCGCGCCTCTCGGTGGTGTTGCGCGCCTCGGACTGGGGCGCGATCGACGCGCTGCAGAGCGCGGTCGCCACTTCGCTGCCGCAGGAGCGCGTGCTCGTGCGTCTACTCCGGGCCGCGCCCGGCAAGGTCACGCTCGCGGATCTCGACCTCGCCGAGGCCGGCGGAGGGGGCGTCGTCGTCGCCTTTGGAGGAGGTGGCAGCGCGGAAAGCGCGGACGGGTCGAGGTCGGGGGCGGTCGCCCCCCCGTCGCGGTCTTCGGACCTCGTTCCGTCGTCCGTGTCCGCGGCGGCGGAGCGGCTGGGCGTACCGCTCGTCTCGTGCGACGTCATCTACGACGCCGTCGACGCGCTGCGCTCGCTGATGCGCGACCAGCTGCCGCCCGTGCTGCGCCGCGACGTCCTCGGATCGGCCAAGGTCCTCCGCGTCTTCGGCTCGGATCGCGCCGTCGCGGGTGCCAGGGTCGAAGCCGGCGAGCTCCGGCGCGGAGCGCGCGCGCGAGTCCTGCGCGGCAAGGGACGTGTCGTCGTGCGCGAGCAAGTCGAGCGCGAAGAAGAAGAAAGGAAGAAAAAGGAAGAGGAGGAACGCGCAGAGCTCGAGAAGTGGAAGAAGAAGATCCACGGTGGAGCGCGCGAAGAGGAGGAGGAAGACGCCGACGAGGACGACGAGGACGAGGACGACGAGGAAGACGAGGACGATCGTACGTTTGCCCGTCGCAACTCTCGCTTCCCGGCCTCCTACGACGACGGCTCTTCCTTCGACTCGGACGACCCGAGCGCCTCCCCCGAGCGTCCCGTGCTACGCTTTTCGTCCTTTGCCGAGTTTGCGGCCTTCAACGCCGCCGCGGCCGAGCGCGCGGCGGGGGACGACGAGGCGTGGTCCGGCGACGACGACAACGACGACGACGACGAGGATGGGGCGGCGGATCGCGAGGACGAAGACCCCGCCAGCTGGGTGCTGCAGGCCAGCGGCGGGGGTGGATTCGGATCCGGATCCGGATCCCGGGCAAACTCGTCGAAGAAAACGCGTCGGACGCGGAAAAAGGATCTCAAGCGCCAGCCTGGTCGACAGGGCTCGAAGACCGCGCTCAGCGGTGCCTCATCGCCCTTTTTCCCCTCCTTCTCGCAGCCCCCACCTTCCTCGTCCAACCAGGCCGTGGCGGCGCTGCGCCGCGCGGCCGAGGCCGCCTCCGCGCTGCCCGCCGACTCGGCCAGCCGCCTGGAGGCCGCGGCCGAGGCGCTGCTGGCCGCTCGGCGCGCGGACGCGCTGCTGTCGCTGCGCGTGACCTCCTTGCGCCGCGGCAAGGACGACGCGGCCGTCGTCGAGGCGGGCAAGGAATGCGGCCTGTCCTGCGGCAAGTTTTCGCGCTGGCGCCCGGGCGACCGCGTCCAGTGCTACCGCATCGTCGAAGAAAGGGCGCATCTCACCGCCGAGGAGGAGCGGGCCGCGGGTTGGGAGCTGCTCCGAGAGGACGACGCCGAGCGCCTCCGCTGGAGGGAGGGAGGGAAGGGGGGACTGCACGAGTAGCCAAAGGGAACCGGTGGCGAGAGGATGCCGACGGAGGCGTGACGGGGATGGCAACGCAAGAAAACGACGGGGCGTCCTGAGGCCACCAAATGGGCTCCACGGCGGAGAAGATGTGATTTCGTTGACTTTTGACTGTGTCGCGGAGAGAAAGGGACCGGGAGAACGGGCCGAGAGAAAGAGAAAAAGAGAAAGGGAACGAGAGAGCGGGCAGCGGGAGCGCAAACGTGAGAAACCGCCTCCGACCTGGGAGAGGCACGCAAACGGGCGCCATCGATCCGATGCGCACTGCATTGCACCGAGCCGACGCACTGAATGGCGTCCCCGACGCCCGCTGCGCAGTGCCCTTTTCCCCAGTCCCTCCTCGACGCCCGCTGCGCAGTGCCCTTTTCCCCAGCCCCTCCCCGATGCCCGCTGCGCAGTGCCCTTTTCCCCAGCCCCTCCCCGACGCCCGTTGCGCAGTGCCCTTTCCCCCCGCCCCTCCTTGAGCGTCGCTGACCTCGGTGCCCCTTTCCCGCCTTCCCCGCGTTCGGTGTCACGTCGGTGACGCCCCCTTTGCGAGCACGCACATGCATCCGATCGTAGGTAGCGCTCGTTGCGACGCTCTGCATTCGCGCGCCCGCTCCATCCTCCCGGTTCCCGCTCGCGAGGTGGGCACCCCCCACCTTCCCGGCAGTGGTTTCCTTTCCAGTTCAGGCTTTTCTCCTCGCGCGCGAATGGCGCGAGGGCCTCACACGACGAAGGTGCCGTTGGAGTGAAAGGGAGAGCAAAAGGGACGCGGCGGAGCGCGGAAGCGAGGCGTTTCGCAGGGGGGAAAGTGGGTACAGAAGCGGGGAAACGAAAGAGAGCAGACGGGTGGGATGGGAAAAAGGAGACGGGCGGAAAGAAGACGAGAACAAGGAAGAGCGGGAAGCGGTGACGGCAAGGGCGAGGAAAATCTTGTCGCGCATTGCCCAAGACAGAGACGCGTGCGAAAAACAAGTCGGGGGGGTGGGGGGACGGAGCTGAGTGAAAGGCGCAAAGAGGAACGTTTTGCATCGGGAGATCAAGAGGCGAGGGGTCGGGACGAGGTACGATGCGAGCGCTGCTCAAGACGAAGCCTCGGCCCCGTCGACGCGTCTGCCTGATGGGGACGCGAGCCTCGCGGTCGCCCACTTGCCTGCCCGCCGACTGTCGCGTTCGTCTCCCTCGGTGCCCGTTCAGATGCCGTCGGAGCCCAGGAGCGAGTCGTCGTCCGGGGTGCCTCCCTCGTCTTCGTCGCCGCTCGCACCGCCCAGCGAGCCCGTCGACACGATCCGGTAGGCGTTACCACCGTTTCCGCCCCACCCGGGTGCGTCCGGGCGCGTGTCGTCCATCCACGAACGCGCGGAGGAGGCGTTGGGCGTCAGCCACGAGCGTGCCGCGGTCGGCTGCGCCGTCGAGGCCGCCGAGGCGACCGCGCCCGGGGCCTCGCCCGAGGCGTGGTCCTCGCCTGCGCCCAGCCAGTCGCGGCGCAAGGAGGCCGGGGGGGGAGCCGACCGCGAGGAGGTGGGAGAGGTGCCTCCCCCGGCGCCCCCCTCGCCGGCCCCCCCTCCGCCTTCCTCGTGGCCCCCCTCGTCGTTGCCACGGTCGGCCACGAGGGCCTTGATGGCCTCGCGGAGCCCTTCGATCTCTTTGTCCTTTTCGATGATGGCGTCGTAGTGCAGGCGGAAGACGCGTGTGCTGTCCTCGAGGTCCGAGGCGAGCTGCTTGGCCCGAGCCTCAGCCTCCCGCCGGCCGGCCTCGGACGCCTCCAGTCGAGCGCGCATTTCCCCGAGCGCCCGCTCCATCTGTCGCACGCGACGCTGCTGGGCCTGGTGGCGGGGGGAGAGAAGTCCGATGAGAGGAAGGTGGGCGCGCGTGGAGTTGCGGAGGAGGCACACACCTCGACGCGGGGAACAGGGGAAGGGCGACGCGAGACGCCCCGCTCGGGAAACCCTCGCCCTGTCCGCACCCCTCCCCGGGGTCGCCCACGCCGCCCCCGCCCCTGCCGATGCCGCGTCTCGCCCGCCCCTCCCCCCCCTCCCTTCCCTCCCCCTCCCCCCTCTCTGCATTCTTTCTCAACCGTTCGCACTTACCTGAATGGTCGAGTTGAGCTGGTGCACGGGCACAGCGCGTCTCCACTCGTCCTCGTCCAGGAAGATCGCGTCCGAGAGCGCGCGCTGCAGGCGCTGCACGTCCGCCTTGGCCCCCGAGAGGTTGCGCAGCGACGCCTGCCACCGCTGCGGCAGCGGAGGCGCGCTCTGCCCGCCGAACGAAGCGCTCTCGCTCATCGCGGCGAAAGAAAGGGAACAGCTGAGGTGCAGCGGCGAGCGCGGCGGCGAGAGGAGACGCGCGGTCGGAGAGAGGCCGAGCGGAGCGCGGCGCGCGGGGCACGATCCGAGCCGCGCGCTCGCGACCTGCGGCGGAGCGCCCGTCTCGCGCCGCGCGAGGCACCAGGCTGCGACCGGAACGCGGACGCGAGGGCGCCAGGGGCCGCAAAGCGCCGGGATCGAGACGCCGAGGCGCGCGCGGAGGCGGACCGGCCGGCGCGCGCGCGCGCGCGCCCGACGCGGAAAAGGGAGCCGCTGCACCTCGGCCACCCCCGCGCCCTCGCTCCCACCTCCTCGCCCCCGCACCCTCGAGGATGCGAGTGGGCGCACCCCGCCGCGTCCCGCTCGGCCCGCGATACTCGTGCCCCGGGTGCGCCCAACGCCGATGCACTCGCGTCGCGGGTTGGCATGGTCGACGCTTCGCATCGCTCCGATCCGGTCCGATCCGCGCATCGCAAGCGCCTGGGCGGCGCCATGGCGACTTCCGGAGACGCGCAGCCCGCGACCGCGCCCGGCGCGCCGGGCTTTTCCGCGCCGGCCGCTCCCGACGCGGTGCGCACGCGCGCTCCCAAACGCCCGCTGCCGCGGGGCGGCCTGTCTGCCTCGCTGGCCGCATCGCCCGGATCGGAGGGACCCTCCAAAAAGCTCGGCGCCCAGCCCGCGTGGCGCGCCGGCCAGGACGACTCGGACCGGCTTCCGGATGTCGGCGGCGCGGGACCGGGGGGGGCCGGGCCCGGCCGCGACTCGGGGTTTGGCGGGTCGCGCGGGGAGGCGGCGGCGATGGAGGAGGAGAGGGGAAGAGCGACGGACGACGGCGACGAGATGCTCGACGAGGAAAATGGGGCGGATGACGGAGGCGTGCCGTCTGGAGTCGATCCGGCGCTCTTCGCAAAGGGCGTCGACGCCGGCGTCCGGCCCGCTGCGGTGCTGCGACAGGGGTCGGCGCTGCTGGATCCCGTGACGCCCGTGCGGCCCGCGCAGCCGCGCTCGGCGCGTTTGGTCGACAGCAGGGCCGCCGACGCCGCGGGCGCGCACCGCCCGCACCCCCTGCTACGGGCCCGGCTGGCCCTCTCCGCTGGGGACGCGAGCGGCGCTTGCGAGCTGCTCACAAGGGCGCTCGAGCTCGAGGGAGGCGAGGAAGTGGAGGAGGAGGAAGACGAGGGGAAAGCTCGGGGAGATGCGGGGGTGCTTCAAGGCGACGATCCGGCGGATGGCGGCGCTGGCGAGGAGCCGGGCTCGTTCCTCCCGTCGTTCGACCGCCGCGGCATGGCCGTCGACGACGGCGGCGAGCGCGAGCCGGCTGCCGACGCGTGCCTCGTCGACGCGCACTACCCGCACGACGTCGTGGTCTGCGCCGACGCGCACTACCCGCACGACGTCGTGGTCTGCGCCGACGCGCACTACCCGCACGACGTCGTGGTCTGCGCTGACGCGCACTACCCGCACGACGTCGTGGTCTGCGCCGACGCGCACTACCCGCACGACGTCGTGGTCTGCTCCGACGCCGTCGCGTACGTCGCTCCCATCCCGCTCCGCGAAGAGGCGCCGGAGTTCTCGCCGCTCTTCGCCGCGGACTGGCCTGCGGCATCGCCGCCGTGCACGCGCCGCCCCGAGCCCTCGCGGCGCGCGCGCCTGCTGATCGCGCGATCCGAGGCGCTGCTGGAGCTGGGCAAGCCCTTCGAGGCGCTGTCCGACGCGCTCGAGGCCGCGGCGCTTTCGCCGCTCGCGAGCGCGGCGTGGGGACGCCTCGGCGTCGCACAGCGCGCGGCGGGCCACCCGCGCGCCGCGGCGGCCGCGTTCGCGCGCGCGGCAGCGCTCGCGGAGAGCGCCGAGGCGCTCGCCGAGGACTGGGTGCTCGTCGACGGCGACGCAGACGACATGCGGGTGGAAAAATCGTCTGGAGGAGGCGCGGGAGTGCTGGAGAGCGGCGGCGGGGCGACCGACTGCGGTGCCCCCTGGGACGTGCCGATCACGCCGCCGGGTCGCCTCCGCGTCCGGACCGGCCGCGAGGGCCGCGCGCTCCCCGCGGCGCCCTCGCGCATGGGCGCGCCGGGCGCTACGGGCCTTTCGCCGCGCCGCGCGCCCGCTTCGACGGCGGTCATGGCGCGCTGCGCGGCGCGATGGCGCGCGCTCGAGATTGCCGCGCAGCGCGAGGCCAGCGCGTTCGGGGGTGACGACCGCCGCAGGGTCTTCGAGGAAGAGGACGAGGTGTAGGTCTGGGGGGGAAGGATGGAGGGAGGGAGAGAAGAGGGGAAGGTCGAGGAGGAGCGGGGAGAGCTCGAAGGAAGGATGGCGATGAGGAATGGGAGGTGGCGGCTCGTGGAAGGCTTGCCGCGAGAGCGCCGGACAAAATCGCGCGGTGCTTTGCGGTACGGAGACTCCGGATCGCGGCGCAGACCGCTGCGCCCGACGCAGCGGTCTGCGGCGGGAGCCGAGCGCTGTCACCGCAGCCCATCGATGTAACTCGACGCGGTATCGTTTCGCAAGTTGCCTGCCCGTTTTTTTCGCTCCTCGGTTCGCCGAAGAATGTCACGTGGCAGCGGTGGCGGGAAAAACGCCGCCCAAACGCCCCCTCTCCCGTTCGGTCGCTTGCCGCCCTTCTGTCCTCTTCTCGCTCCGATCTCCTCCGCATCTCTCTACATCCATCCAACTCTACAGCCATGTTGCACGCTGCGATCCGCTGCGGGAAAATGGTAGAAGAAAAGCGGGGAGGAGCGCGTCCACACGGAATCGCGCACGCACACGCGCCCCCCGTTCATCTCCTTCTCCCGTTCCGTTTTTTTCCCTTTGCCGCCGCCCCCCCTTCGCGCAGAAACGCTCACAGAAACCCTCGGACGCTTGGCCACTCTGCGTCTGCGAGCTTGGCGAGCTTGACGACGACCTTGTTCTTCCGCTTCTTCGCGACGCACTTTTCCGGCACGACAGCCGAGTAGGTGACCGGGATGTGGAGCCTGAGCGCCTCCCCCCCCTCGCCGAGGGCCCAGACGTCGACCGAGCGCGGCGCGAAGAGCGCCTCGACGGCCGCGCAGGGCGAATCGAGCGAGAACGTCACGGTCGCCTCAAATCCCGGGGCGTCGGAAAACGCGAACGACGACACGTCGCGGCGCCTCGCCGAGGGCGGGAGGAACGACGACGGGTCCAGCTCGTTCCGGCGCCGGGCCACCTCGACCTTTTTCGGAGCCGGCAGCGAAAGCTGCGACAGTGACCACGCCAGGATCGCGGGAGGGGGGGCGATGGATGCGGAAGCGGCGAGGAGGGGCGACGCGGAGGAGGTCGCGGCCTCTGCCGACCCCGCAGCGCGGGCGACGGCACTTCTCGCCGCGGCCGCACCCTCCCCCCCGAGCTCGGCGATCGCCTCCTTGCGCAGCGCCGCGACACGACCCAGCATGTCCCGCGTCTCCGCATCCGCGGCCGGACGAGCGCTTTTTTGCGCGTCGCCGTTTCCCCCCTTACCCCCCCTCCACCACCCCGCGACGCCCCCGCCTCCGCGGGCGAGGCGAGCCCCCGTGCGAAGCCCGCCGAGGTCGCCGGCCCCGGCGCCGAGCGACAGCGCGGAGAGGCGGCCCACCAGGGTGATTGCGTGGCCGGGCAGCGTCAGCGACGCGTCGTCCAGCACCGGAAGCGGGCCGGCGAGCGGGAGGGAGGCGCCGGGGAGGCGCAGGACGAAGAGCGAGGTCAGGACCCCGCTGGCGGCCCGAACGCCGACCGCAGCGCTGTCTGGGGTCGGCGACGGCGCGGTCGGCCGCGCGACGCGAGGGTCCGTCCCGCACGCGACGATGACGTCGTCGACCTCGAGCAGGGACGGGGGAGAGGGGGGGGAGGCGCGAGCGGGCTGTGGGGCCGCGCCGTCGCGACAGCTCTGGGCGGCGGCCTCGAACGCCGTTGGACCGGCCCGCTCTCGTCGCGTCTCCTTCAGTGCCAGGGTCAGCGCGGAGGCGGAGACGGCGCTGCGACCGTCGCCCGTGGCGTCCCCCCCCAACCCGACGGCGCCATCGCTCGAGCCTTCCGTCGCCTTTGGCTCGCTCGTCTGCGCGTCTGCGACTTCCTGGTGCTCCCAGACGCTCAAGCCGCCCTCCCCCCGCGCCGCGGCCTCCACGAGGCGGTCCCAGACCTCGGCCTCGATGGTCCCTCTGGCGGCCGCCGCGAGCGCGCGGAGACGCGCCTCGGGATCGCGCTCGGCTCTGAGAGCACCGCCCAGCTTGGCGCCCCACCACGCTGGGTCCTGGGGCCACGCAGACCGCACCAGAGCCCGTCGAGACACGAGGTGCACCGCCCAAGAACGAGGGGAGGGAGAGGACGGAGAGGCGAGCGAGACGGAAGCGGGCGAGGCGGAAGCGTTCGCAGAGGCGAGCGCGAGCGCAATGCGGGCGGCGCTCGAGCCGCCGCCGACCACCGCCACCCGTCGGCCGCGAAAGGAGGCGAGCGGGATCGAGCGCGGGGCGGAGGGCGCCGAGGCGACGTGCACGTCCCCGGGTGAGGGGCCGAGCCGGTCGCTTCGCTCTTCGTCGGCGGGGGCGAGCCGAGCGTCGGCCTCTTCGGCGCCGCGGTCGCTCCGCTCCCCGCTCCAGAGGTCGACTTCGGCCGCGAACAGGACGCGCGGAGGGAAAGCCCCCCCCCGCGCGCCCTCGCTCTCGACCGCTCTCCGCAGTCCGTCCGGCACCCGCGCCTCGGCGCCGTCGACGGCTGAGAGGACGTTTCGCGCCAGGATGACGCGACCGTCCGCCAGGAGGATCTCGTACCGGTGCGACAGGGTGCCGGAGGAACCGGAAAGGAGCGAGGACGCGGCCGCGGCGCGCCCGCCGCCGCCTTCGCCTCCGCCGCTCGCCCCCTGGGCGTTCTCCGCGCCCCGCGCGTTCTCGTCGCCTCCCTCCGCGTCGTTCGCCGGGCGCACGTCGACGACGTCTCCCGCGACCACGTCCCGGAACCCCTTCCAGAGCCGCTTGACCACCTTGCTCCGATGAAAGTCGACGAAGAGCCGCTCGGTCGGGCGGGGGCCAAAGTCGGGGACGTCGGGGCGCAGCTCGTCGGTCCGCCCCTCGGCCTGCGCGAACGCGCGCAGCGCGCCGGGCTCGGCCCCGGCGTGCAGCACGCACGGACCGCGCACCGCATCGGACTGTCCCAGACCCAGCCGGCGCCTGCGCGCGATCCACGCGGCCAGCCACGCGCCCGTCCGGTCCACCACCACCGCCGACGCGGCCGATCCGGGGGGCGGATCGGGCAGCCCGGCCAGCACGGCCAGCGTCTCTGGGCACGCCCCCAGGACTGCCAGGTCCACGCGCATCGGCGCGCGCTGCGCGGCGGCGAAACAGGGAACGGGGGGAGGGAGGAGTGGGAGAGCGGTCGCACGCAGGAGGGTCGAGACCGATCATGGTCGCCAGGGGAAAACTGAGCGAGCAGAGAGGCCGTCCGCCCGGTTCTCGTCCGTGGCTCCCGCCCGGCGCCACGCCTGAACGCATACCCCACAACCCCAGGGCCCTCTTCCGCGCATAGGCGCCCGCCCGCCTGCGGCAGGCGTCTCCCCGTTGACCCCCTCTCCCCCCTCCCCCTCGGCGCCGCGCGATCCGGACGCTGCTCCCTCGCCCGTCCGCGCTCCGCTGCCGCCGCCCTCGAAACGTCGTCGTCTTTTCGCGCAGTGGGGTCGATCCGCGCGCCGCGCGCGCCTCCGGATCGCGCACCTGGTCCGCGGGCTCGGGCGGGCTGGCGGCCATGGCTTCCGCGCCCCCTCTCGGAGCTCTGACTGTCGCGCGGCGCGGAGCGGGAGCGCTATCGGGTCGCGCGCCGATCGGCGATGCGGCGCCCACAACAGGCAGAAATGAATTGACACGCGCCGCAGGGGAAGGCGCCAAGAGGGGGGGGGGAGGGGAGGGGGGAGGGCAGGAGGGAGTCAAGAGGGGATGGGTGAGAAGCGGGAGGGCGGGAAGGGAGAAGGGGAGAAGGGGAGGGGGAGGAGGAGGGGGGAGGGAGGAGGGAGGAGACAAGGGGAGGAGACGAGGCGAGATGGGGGAAGACGGGGGGAAAGGGAGAGACGTGGGAGAGCGAAGGCAAGAGGGAGCGAAAGGGCGAGCAGCGGTGGACTAGGCAAGGGTGTCGTTCTCCGCTCTCCCCTCTTCGTTCTCCGCTCGCCGTTCGGCTCTTCTGCTCTCTCCGGCTCTCACCCCTCACTCACGTTCCCGCTCTCAGACCTCTCCCTCTTCGGGCGAGAGGCTGCGCTCTCTCCTGCGCTTTGCGCGCGTCCCGCTGTCCCCCTCGCGCTCGTCCCTGGGCCTGCGCTCTCCCAAGCTGGCTTCCGGCGAGTCGTCGCGTCCGCGCCCTCCCCTGCGCCTCTCCGGCGAGTCGTCGCGCCCGCGCCCTCCCCTGCGCCCCTCCGGCGAGAGGCGCCGTCCGCCCCCGTGGGCGTGCCGGCGGTCGCGGCGGCGGTCGGCGCCTCCATCGCGCTCGGCCTCGCGCCGTGCTTTGGCCTCGAGATCCTCGACGAGCTCCGCGACGGCCAGTCGCCTCTGCGTCTCGCTGAGCCCCTTTTCCTCGGCGGCACCCTGCGCGTCTTGCCCCAGGGGCCGCCCCGCCTCCCGATCCTTCTCGAGCCGCTCCGCCCGCGCGAGCCTCTCCTCGTCGGCGGTCCAGGCGTCCAGCTTCGCGCCCAGCTCTCGAGCGCGCTCCCAGCCGTCGCCCAGGCGGAAGCCGGCCGCGACCAGCTCGTCGCCCAGCTCGTAGCGCCGCCGGCGCGCGTCGCGCGCGCGCGCGCGCCTCGCCTCGCGCGCCTCGTGCGCGGCCTCGGCGTGAAAGGCGCGACGCGTCGCCCGCGACGCGCGCGACAGCTCGTCCAGGCGGTACAGCTCCGCGGTCAGCGCGGCCACGAAGTCCGAGGGGGAGGACGAGGACGGGTAGCCCAGCGTCGACAGAGACGCCGGGGGAGGGACCGCGGGGGGAGAGGAGGCAGAGGGGGGGGGCGTCGTGGCGGCGGCGGCCTCCGGGGCCGCGGCTCCCTCGTCCGCTCCGTGCTCCCTCTCGGCGGCGCCCTCGATGGCGGCCACGTCCGCCTCGACGGCCTCGGTGGCCAGAGGGGCAGCGGCGGTTTGGCCGTCGCCCTCGTCGGCGCGCTTGCCTTTGCCGCCGCCGCGCCCGTCGGCATCCGCGCCGGTCTCCCCGGCCTCCCGGACGCCGGCTTCGAGCTCGGCCTCGACGGCTTCGCCCTCCTCGAGGTCGTCCGCCGCCACGGGCGGCAGCGAGGACGATGCGGGCCCCTCGCCCGCCGGCCCCTCGCTGCCCGGCTCCTCGTCGGCGCCCCCCCTCGCGCGGCTGCGGCGGCGCCGCGAGGGGGCGAGGTCGTCCTCGGCGGCGAGGCCCGCGTCGACGAGCCCCCGCGCGAGCCAGGGTTCGCGGGAGTCCCTGGCGACCTGCTTGGCCTCCTCGACCGCGGCCGCGTCGTCAGCGTCCGCCTCCTCGCGGGCGCGCGCGAGCGCCCAGGGAGCGTGGTCGCGCTCGCAGGCCTCGCGCGCGCGGCGCGCGACGCGCTCGACGACGCCGCGCTCGGCCTCGTACTCGGCCTCCAGGGACTCGAGGAGGTCCAGGAAGAGCTCCCGAGGCGTTGAGCCCTCACGGTTGCCCTTGACCGCCTCGTACACCGGGTGCGAAGCCAGCGAAGAGGTCAGGGGAGCCACGAACGAGGGCTCTCGAGGGGAGGGCTTTTCCCCGCCCGAGCCCCCGGCGTCGGCGCCGGAGGAGCCCTTCTCGCCGCCCCCCTCGCCGCCGGCGCCCGCTGCCTCCTCCTCGACCCTGGCCGCCCCCCCCTCGCGCCTGAGCTCCGCGAGCTGCACCCCCCCCTCGGCGCCCCCCTGCGCCCCTCCCTCGGCGTCCCTCTCGGCGCGCCACTGGGCCTCGGCGACGGCGGCCTCGCGCGCGACAAGGTCGGCGTCGAACAGGTCGCGCCAGCGCGTCCCCGCGTTGACCATGCCGACGGCGCGGAGGGAGTCCAGCAGCTCTCTGAACGCGTCCCGGTTGGCGCGCTCCTCGCGGCGGCGCGCCTCGCGGCGACGGCGGCGCTCCTCGGCCTCCTCGCGCTCGAGCTCGGCCTGCACCTCCTCGAAGGCGGCGAGCGCGTCGCGCGGGTCGAGCGCCTCGAGGTCCGGGTCGCCGCGCAGCATCTCGCGCGCGCGGCGCCAGGGCGTGCGCGCGTCCAGCCCCGGCAGCGCGCGCACGGCGGCCGCGAGGCGCCGCGCGCGCTCGCGGCGCGCGCGACGCTCGGCCTCGCGCAGCGCGCGCCGGCGGTCCGCGAGCCAGTCCTCGTACAGCTCTTGGCGGTCCGCCTCCGTCTCCACGTCCTGCCACGCGCCCTCGAGCTCGAGCGCGTCGCGCGCGCGAGAAAACTTGGGCGGCGCAGAGCCCGTCGCCAGGGCCTCGTCCGCCTCGCGCAGCAGCACCTCGCTCCGGTCCAGGAGGGCCAGAAAGGCCTCCTTGGCCTCCAGGCGGCGCTTGCGGGCGCGCTCCGTCTCCTCCTTCTTGCACTGCGCCACGTGCTCGGCGAACGCGGCGCGGCGCTCTCCGGCCGTGCGCAGCGCGCCGAAGCGACGGTCCGAGGAAACGGCCCGGGCCACGTCCTCCCAGGGGACGCCAGAGTCCACGCCGGCGTCCGACAGCAGCTCCCGGAACGCCGCCTTGGCGGACGCCGCGTCGGGGTACTCGATCGGAGGGCCCAGCTGCAGCACGCCAGGCGGGACCGCAAACCCGCCCGCCGCCGCGGCGGCGCGCAGCGAACGGCCGCCGCGCGAACCGCGGCCGTGCCCGTGCCCGCCGGGGACCGCCCCGGCCGCACCCACCGCCGCCATGCCGGCGCCGGCGCCGCCGTCCGGAGCGAGGCCCACGCCCGCGCCCGCCGCGGCCGCGGGAGCGACGCGCGCCTGCGCAGAGCCCATGAGGGACGCGTTCAGCGACGCGTTCAGCGAGTTGTTCAGCGAGGCGGCGTTGGGCGCGGGGGCCGCGACCGCGGGCGCGGCCGCGGCCGTGGGCGCGGCCGCGCCGGGCGCGACGCCAAAGCCGAGCGCGGGCGCGGCGCCCTGCGCGGCGGCCTGCGCCTGGGCGAGCTCGTCGGGGATGGTCCAACGGCTCTCCTTGGTCTCCGCGTTGTAATAGTACGCGCGACCATCCGGCGCGCGGTACTCTTTCCAAGCCGTCGCGGCGGGACGCGCCGCGGCCGACATCGCCGCGGCCGCCCCGGGGACCATCGCCGCGGAAGCCGCCGCTCCGGCCGTGGCTCCGCCCGCCGCGGCCGCGGCCGCGGCGGGCGCGGGCGCGGGCGCGGCCGCAAGCGCTGCGCCGCCGAGCTCGGGCGGGCGCGTCCACGAGCTGGTGCCCGTCTGGCGGTTGTAAAAGTACGTCCGGCCGTCCGGGGCGCGGTGCTCGATCCAGGGGTTGGCGGCGGGCTGCGCCGCGGCGGGGGCCTGGAGGGGGCCGCCCGGCCCCTGGCGCGGGCCGCCGACGCCGGCCGCCACGAGCGGGGCCCGGCCCGGCGCGGGCTGCGGGCCCCTGCCCGCGCCCTGCGGCCCGACGCCGTAGGACCCCGGCGTGCCTCGCGCTGCGGCGTTTCGAGCCGCCAGATTGGCGGCGGCAGCGGCCGCCGCGGCCGCGGCCTCGCCCACGTTGACCGCGGGGCCCGGGCCAGCCAGCGGGGCGCCCGGGGCGCCCGGCATCGGCCGCCCGCCACGGGGCGCCGGGCCGGGGCCGCCGCCGCGGCCACCGCGACCGGGAGGAGCGTCCTTGGTGGGGATGTCGTTCATCGTCGTCGCAGACGGCGCGCCGGGTGCGCCGGGCTTGACTCCAGACGCTGCGAGTGGCGGGGGGGGGGAGGGCGGGCGTGTGGGCGGAGGGGGGCGAAAGAGTGGGTCGGGATGGGAGGCGGAGAGGCCGGAGGAAGGCCGGAGGGAGAGATCGGCGGGCGGGAGGGCGCGGTGGGAGGGTCGGAGCCGGTGACCTGCGTGCGATCGAGATCGCCCCTCTTCCCTCCCCCTCCTCCCCCTCCTCCCTCACTCTCCACTCCTCCCTCTCCTGCGCTTCCATCCGTCCTCTCCTGCGTGCGCGTTCGCTCCTCCGCCTCTCCGCCTCTCCGCCTCTCCGCTTCTCCGCCTCTCCGCTCTCTACCCTCGCCGATCGCCGCCCGTACGCTCGGCTCGAGACGATCTCCAGAGCGCAGATCGACGACGCCGCTCGCGGCCCGGCGACGCGCGCGATCGAACGCTCCGACCCGCGGGCATCCCCCCCTCCCACTCCCCCCCGCCCTCCGACCCGCGCGCCGCCCCGCCGAGAGGGGCGGGCCGTCGCGTCCCGCCCCTCCCGCGTCGCGACGCCGCGCCGTCTCGCGGGGCGGCGCGCGCGGGGAGCCGACGGGCGTCCGAACGATCCGTCGATCGTCCGGGGCATCGGCACGCACCGACCATCCACGCGGGGAGCACGGCTCCCCGTCCGCGGCCCGACATGGTGTCGGCCTCTCTGGACGCGGGAGCCTGGGAAGCACGCCGCGCGCCGAGCCGCGAGCGAAGCCTGCACGCGCGAGCAGGGCGACGCGACCGCCGGTCTCGCGCTGGGAACGCAGGGGTGTGCAGATTCGAAGCGAGGCCGAATCGCGACGATCGGCCGCGACGCGTGAGAGAGCGCGCGTGGCGGGCGCTGGCGGCCGAGGCGCGCGGGCGCGCGGGCGGGGCGGCGCGCGGAGAGCAAGGGGGCGAGAGGGCGAGGGGACGGGCGGGGAGGGAGGGAGGGAGCGGGGCGAGAGGGAGGAGGCTGGGAAGGGAGGGCGGAGGAGACGGAAAAGAGGAAAGGGAGGGGCGGGGGAAGGGGGGGAGGAGTGCGCGGGGAGACGGGAGGGAGGAGAGGGGAAAGGGTGCGCGGGGAGACGGGAGGGAGGAGAGGGGAAGGGGTGCGCGGGGAGACGGGAGGGAGGAGAGGGGAGAGGGTGCGCGGGGAGACGGGGAGGGAGGAGAGGGGAGAGGGTGCGCGGGGAGACGGGGAGGGAGGAGAGGGGAAGGGAGGTGGGGCGACGTGCGTGCCGCGTCCAAACGCACCCGGACCCCCTTCGCCCTCTCCGCCCCTCCTCTCCGCTTGTCCCTCCCCTTTGGCCACCTTCGCTGCGTGCCGCAGCCGTCCGCGGCCCGGCGAGATTCTCTTCTCCCGCCGCCTGGCGGCTTTTCAGCTCGGATCGCGCCGCCATCGTCCCGTTTTCGTCTCCTTCGCCCGTTCCGCGGCGACCGGACCGTCTCTGCGCGCTCCGATCATGTCCCGCGGGTCGTCGCCGGCCGCGCGCGCGGCCCCGGCGGTCTCGCTGTCGGTCGCCGGCGTGCTGGCCCTGGCGGCGGGCCTGGCGCTGGCACGCGCGCGCGTGTCGGACCTCGCCGGCGACTGGATCGCCGACAAGGCCACCGCGGCGTTGCTGACCCTGGCAGCCGGCGTCGTCGTCGGCAAGGCCCTGCGGCGCGACGACGCAAAGGGCGCGCAGGCACCCGGAGCGGGCGGCGGCGTCCCCGCCGGGGGCGAGGGCGGAGGGGGAGCGAGGGGCGGGGGAAACGCGGGGAGCGCCGGGACGGGAGGCCAGGGGGGCCGGGGGGGGCAGAAGAACCAGAGGGGCGAAAGAGGCGAGACGGCCGCAGACGCAGCCCCCGCGCCCTCGTCTCCCATGTCTTCCTCCTCCGGCTCCGCGTTCGCGGCGTGGTGGTTTCCCGCGGTGCTGGCCGCGTCGGTGGTGCTGTGGCCGCTGCACGCGGGCGTGGGCGTGTCGTCCCGCCTGTTCGAGAGCGGCCTGTACGCGTCCTCGCACTCCCCCTGGTCCGCCGACCGCCTGTTCGGGTCGTGCGTGCTGGCCGCCGCGGCCGTGGGCGGCCCCGCGGCGCTCGCGGGGCCAGCCGCAGCGCTCGCGCCGCTGCGGGGCGCGCCGGGGGCGCGGGGCGTCGCCGCCCGCCTCGCGCTCGCCGCTGCCGCGCTGCTCGCCGCTGCCGCTCTCTCCCGCCGCCTCGCGCCGCACGTGCTCGTGCAGGCGGCCGCCTGGGCCGCGGCTGTCGCCGGGGCCGCAAACGCGGCCGCGGGGGGGACCGGGGGCGGCGAGGGGAGGGAGGGGGGAGGGAGCGGGCGAGGCGTCGACGCCGGCGAGGCAGGGGACGGCAAGGCCGCTCCCGCCGAGCCCGCTCGCCGGCGCTCCGCCTCGGCATCCGCGCGCCGTCCGTCGCGTCGCGCGTCGTCTTCCGCGCGGCGTTCGCTGGCGGCGCGCGTCTTCTTCCCCGCGGTCGAGGCGGAGCGTCGGCGTGGGCGCGTGCGTCTGCTGCTGCTGACGGTCGCCTTTCCGGCGCTGCTGGCTCTCCGCGCCACGCTCGCACCGGGATACGGCCTCGGCGGCGCCTTTGGCGCGGCGTGCGCCGACCCGGAGACGACCGAGGGCTACCTCGAGGCGCCGCACGCCGCGCACGAGCTGCCGCCCGCGCGGCTGCTGTGGCGCTGCCGCCCGACGCCGCTGGCGCCGGCGGTGGCCGTCTTCGAGGCCGCGCTGCCCACCGGCGAGCGCTCCCACGCCTTTTACCGCGCCCTCGCCGTCGGACACTCGATCGTCGGCGGCGACTTTTTGCTCGCGCGCAGACGCGGTGTCTGGGGCGAAGGAACCTCGGGCGAGCGGCGAGCCGGAGTCGCGGAGGGACGGGGAGGGAGCAGCGTCGGAGCGCTGGGGGACGGCTCGCGGGGCTCGTCCGCGGGCGGCGAGGCGTCGTCGCCCGCGCCCCTGGACGAGTCGATCTACTCGACCTTTTACCTTCAGCTAGCCGGCCTCGGGCTCCTCGAAGCCGCCTCGAGCGTCTACGCGGCGCTCGGACTGCGCCCCGCAGGCGCCGAGCTCGACCCGTCCCCCGCCCCCTCCGCTCCTCCGCACCCGTCTTCCACCTCCTCGCTGGCTCGCTACGCCCCCTCCGCGCCCGAGGAGGTGCACTCACTCGTGCTGGGCCTCGGGGCCGGCTCGGTCGTGTCGGCGCTCTCGGCCCTGGGCCTGTCGTCCGACTGCCTCGAGCTGCACCCCGAGGTGCTGCGCGCCACGCGCGCCTTCTTCCCCACGGGCTTTCCCGCTGGCACGTGCGTGGCGGGAGACGCGCGGGAAACCGTGGCGCGTCTCGAGCCGGGCACGTACGACCTGGTCGTGCACGACGTCTGCTCCGGCGGGCTCGTCCCGGCCCCGCTCGTCGAGGCGCCCTTTCTGGCCCGCGTGGGCCGCGCCACCAAGCTCGGGGGCGTGCTCTCGCTCAACCACTTTGGGTCGCGCGGCGAGGCCGCCGAGGTCGCGCGCGAGGTGCACCGGGCCGGCTTTTCCGACCCCTGGGTGCTCGAAGACGACGCGCCGGGCGACCAGGACGCTCGCAACCGCGTGCTCCTCGCCGTCTGGCTCGGCGCGGAGGCCGGCGAGGCCGCGGCCGGCGATGGCGCCGGGGGCGCGCCGCCCTCGCCCGACGGCCCCGCGAGGCTCCGAAAGGCCGTCGAGGGCATCGCCGCGCGCCAGAGCGGCATCCTCGCCGCGGCGTTGCGCGCGCTCGCGTCCCGACTCGCCGCCGCAGGCGCGCCAGGCGGCGCCGCGCGCGCCCTCCGGACGGCCGCCGGGCAGCTGGCCTCTGGCGCCGCGGGCGTGGGCGCGCTCGCGGGCGCGCGAGCGCCGGAGGGGCAGTCGCCCTCGAGCGGAAAGCTGCGCGCGGCCGTCGAGCACTGGAACGCCATGCGATTCCAGGCGCCGGACGCCATCTGGAACCAGGCGTGAGGAGGGGCGAGGCGGAGGGGAAAAGAGGGAGGGAGGGTGGTGCAGATCCCAAACCTTCGTGAGCTTGCGCGCCTCGCTCCCCCCCCCCCCCCCCCCCCCCCCCCCCCA
>PGFX01004459.1:0-20857 GCA_003612995.1 Prototheca bovis | reverse complement strand
GGCCCGACTACGATAACAAAACTCCGCCTGCACCTCTCACCCACCCACAACCGTCAATCCCCCTCTTCCTCTCCTTCCTCTCCCCTCCCCTCCAGCCGTCCGCGCGCGCTCCACCCCCTCCCGGACGCCGTTCGTCGCAGCGCGCGAGGGCCCCAGCTGACGCGCACTCCACATCCGACGCCTGGCGCAAAACCACACCTGATCCATCATTTAAAATTCTCCCAACATCTGTCCCTCTTGCACCCCTCCCCGCGCACAACACTTTCCTCGCATCTCTTCGCCGCGGCGCGCGCCCTCCCCTTTCCCTGCCCCGCCGAAACGATCCCACCCCTCCCCCACTCCTCCCTCGCCCTCCCCTTCTCCGCGCGCCGCTCGGACCAACGCTCCCTCGCGGCACATCCGCGCCCGCGCGCCCCCTCACTGACAGCCACTCGTTTTCGCCCTATTTCTTATGCATTTTGAAACGCCCAAAAGTGGCGCACAGCTGTGCTCTGCGTTCGCGTTCGCGTTCCCCCCTCTTCCTTCCTCCTCCAATCACTCGCTGCCACTCGCCCACTCTTCGCTGAAAATAAATCCGCACCGCGAGGGCTCGCCCCCATTCGCGATGGGACAGCTCCAAACGCACCACTGCTATTTATTGGAATTCTTCCCGACGCGCATGCCGCTGGTTTCGCTCCCCAAAACGCCCCGCGCCGATTTTCTGCGACTTTTTTCGCTCCCCTCCCACCTCACCGCCGCCTCCTCCCAGGCCCGCTTCCCCCCTCACCACCCCCTCGCCGCGACTATCCCCGAAACGGCCTCCATCGCTCCCATTCGCCTTTTTGGCTGTGCTGGTTGCAAAAACGCTCGCATCTGATCCAGTTCGCGCCGCATAAAGAGTTGGCGACTGTAGTGTCCTGCGCTCGGCCCGAGCACGCACACTTCGCTCAACCCGCTCTTCGCCCCAAACTGCCCGCTCGCGCGCGCTCGCGACCGCACCCCGCTCCCCTTCCTGTCTACATGACCACGAGCTCCAAACAAGCATCTCCAAGGAAAGGCTCCACGAAGAGCGGTCGTCCGCACCAAACCTGCCGCTGCGCCCCTCCCCCCGATTTCTCCACCGTCGTTACCCGCACGCGACTTGCCACCGCCGGCCCGCCCCCCCATGCCAACGAGTCCACAACCCGTTACGCTCGTTCGCTCCCCCTTCCCCACCCCTCCCAGCCTTCCTGATCGCTTATCCGCCAGCGGCGGCGTTACCTCCTCGCGTCTCCCTCTACCCTCTCACCGCCGAGGCCCGCGTCCCCCCGTCCCCAACACCACCGCACCACCCTAACCCCGCTCCCCACCAGCCCCTCGCCCCCCCCAATCGTTCCTGCGCCCTTCCCCCTTACTCTCCTCTTTCGCCCATCCCCTCCCCCGTCCTCAAAACGCAGAACAAAAGCGCCAAAAAGAGCAATCCGTCACCGGGACTTCCCGCGTGGTCACCCACCGCAGTACTATTCCGGCCGAGCGCCGCTTAACTTCCGAGGTCTAATGGGATCGGGTGCTTTCAACGCCGTGTGAACGGATCACGGCTTACATCTTGCCGCAGTCGTATCCGTTTCGCATCGGGCAGCTCGGCGACTCGGATCCAACGCGAGGCGGACCGAGACGCCATGGCCGCGGCGCGGCACGCTCCACCCGCAGTTCGCCCGCCTCGTACGCTCGGTCGGAAGAAGCCATCGAGCCGTGTCTGGCGATGGGGCAGAACGTTGGCACTCTATGCATTGCAGCGGCGTTGAAACAGCAATCCACTCACCCCCCTCGATTCCCCTCCCGCCCCGCCAGCGGCCAACGTCGGGCCCCTTGACGGCGACCTGCAACGCACCCCCCGCACCCCCCAAAAGAGCTGCAAATCGATTGCACCGCACACCGTCGCCTCCCTACCCACTCCTGCTCTGCAGTCGCACCCACCGCCCACTCCGCCTCCCGATGCGGTTCCGCAAAAAAGCGCTCGCCCCCTACCCCACCGCCCCGGCGATCGCTGCCCCGCCTCGCCCCCTTCCCCCGCTTCCCACTTCCTCCCAACCTGTACCTCCGTTCGAGCGCGGCGCCCATCCAACCTCAGTCACGACATCTTGACTGCAGAAGGTCCAGGGTTCGATTCCCTGTCTCTCCAGAACGGCTGGAGGGGGGATAGCTCAGTTGGTAGAGCGTCTGCTTAGCAACTCTTTTGCCCTTTTGCCGAAACCGGCCGCGGGACGGGGGTGACGCGGTCGCGAGAGGATGGGGAGGCGGGAGCGCGGCGAGGGACGGGCTCGGTGGCCCTCGGGGCGCACCCGCAACCACACCGAACGCAGACGCCAAGCCGCCGCGCATCGCGAAGCGCGAAGAGGAGCGCGGCGCTCCTGCCGCCACGGCTTGTTCGCTCTTGCGCACCAAGCACGCCGGACGCCTCTCGGCACAGGCCCGCTGCCGGTAAAAATGCCCATCCGCACCCCAGGTGCGAACCAACGCACCTTTCGCTCAGCAGCGCGTCCCGCAGCCGCGCTCGAGACGACCCGCGGTGCGTCGGGCTCTTTTTCCTCCCCACTTTTCCGTCCTGCACACCCCCCATCTCTCCGTCAGCCCTTTGCCCCCCTCCGGGCGGAGCAAAAGGGCACCACAACGAGGTATTCTCAACCGTTAAACTAGGATGACGTAAGCCGTAGACCAGCGTGTGTCATCCCCGGGAGTCGAACCCGGATCACCACGAACTCGTGCGCGCGCTCGGCAGGGCAGTGTTCGCCGGCATCCACATGCCGCCCCTCGTCCCGAGCGGCGGCGGCGTTGGGCAAACGGCTCGACGCCGCGCAGGCGAGGAGCGGCGACGACGCGGCAGAGCGGCAAAAAGCCGCGCGAAATCGCGTCCCTCCGCATCTCCCCGCTCGCGCGCGGCGACGACTTTTCCTCCCCGCTGCCTCCCCCTCCTCCTCCCATCGACCCCACCTCCGCCTCCGCCCCCCGCCGCCGCGCAACGCGAGCGGGGCAAAACGCAATCTGTTAGGCTGATGCTCTAACCAACTGAGCTAAGCGGTCTCGGGCGAACCTGTGACCGCTATAGGAGTCGAACCTATGACCCTCAGCGCGCCAAATCGAAATCGATGGGAGGGGAGTTCGGGCGGGTCGGGCAGTGGTGGGCGAAAGCGAAAGGCCGCGGGAACGAGGTGTACGCATGTCCGGAACGGGCCCAGTCGCCGATCCGCACCAGGCCGCGGCCAGCGGCGAAAAGCAAAGGGAGCGGCTTTCTCCCCCCCCTCCTCCCCCCGCTCTTGCTCTCCTCGCCGCCGCCCTGCCCCCTTCTGCGTGCGTCTCTGCCCCGCGCGTCTGCCAGACGCGCGTGCAGCAGAGGTGCTTCGATTGCCGAGCGTTCCGAAGCGCCGTCGCAGAGCTGTCCGAAGCCCGTCTGCGCCCCTATGCCCGTCCCCCCCCGGCGCTCTCCAACCAAGCCCCCCTTCCACCCCCTCCCCCCAAAACGCCCCCTCTCCTCCCCCGCCGCCGCGCCAGCCCACAAGGCCCCGCTCCGGCGCCGGCTCCCTTCCCCCTCTCCCACGCGCCCCCGCAGCCGCGCGCAGATTTCGCCCTCCGCCCCCCGGCCCGCCGCCCCTCCAAGGCCGTCCGCGCTCGCCACGGCACCCGCCGCCCGGACCGGGCGCCCACCAATCGCCGCGCAGCCTCGGGGCGGCGCGGGTGCCCGGATAGCTCAGTCGGTAGAGCGCAAGACTCTTAATCTTGTGGTCGTGGGTTCGAGCCCCACTCTGGGCGGCACTTTTTGCCGCGGTGCGCGACGACGTCGACCGCCGCGACGACGGCGGCGCGCGCGCGCGGGTGCCGTGGCGGGAGAGAGGTCAGGGGAGCGGGGGCCGCGCGGACGGTGGAGGGGAGGGGAGGGCGACGCGGGGGGTGGGTGGCACCTGCGCGGTTCCGTTTTGCTGGAAAGAGATGGCACCGATTTTTCACTCGCGCTGGAGAGCTGAAGGGCGCGTCGCGCGGGGTTTGCGCCGCTGGTAGCCGCGTCTAGTGCACGCAGCGAAGCGGGGACGCGCGCGGCCGCCGCAGCGCAAGCATGCGATCGCTGTTTCGCGCCGCTCAGCCAACCGCGTTTTTTATTCTATTTTTTTCCTTTTTTTCTGCGTCAGCGTGGTGTCGCCAGCGACGCCGCACACGCTTGCGTCGGTGCGCGGCTAGTGCGCCTGCGACCGTCCCGCCGCCCGCAGTGCCAACGCAGCGATGTTGGAGTTCCAATGTGCGGAAAAAACCCGAATAATCGCGTACAAACGCGAACATCGAGAGAAGCGGCGGGCGGAACAGAATCGCAATCGAGCGTGTCGAAATGCCTTTGCCCCTTTCGTCCCTCCCGTTCTCCTCCCTGGCAAACCTGCACTCCAACCGCGTGCAACCATTTTTCCAACCCCCGCCCCTACCCCATCCCAAGATGCGTATTGTACTGCACTCACACATCGACGCTGCGAGGCTGCGTCCCACGTTCCCCACCCCAGCGCCTCCCAGCGCCAAACCGCGCGCCGGACCTCCAGCCCCGTCCACCGAAGCTCCACCCCCCCGCGCGCGACGCGGCCCCGCCCATCTCCCCACCTGAGCCTCCACTCTTGACTCCACTTTTCGCACCGCCGCCCGCAGCGCACTGCCGCCCGGCCTGCAGCCCCACGCCGCCCCCCGGCCAACGCGCACCTCCCTCCCGCCGCCCGCCTCCCGCTGCCTCGCTCATCCCTCCCTCATCCGTCCCTCCCGCCCGTCGTCGCTGCCTCCTCCATACACATCCAGCCACCACAAACCCCGCTCCCATCAAATCAGCGAGGTCCGCTGGCGCAATTGGTAGCGCATCCGCCTACGGAGCGGAAGGTTGTAGGTTCGATCCCTGCGCGGATCAGCTTTTGCACCGCCCGACGTTGGGCGGAAAGGAGGCACCCCCGCTCGGGGCGGCGGAAACCGCGCTCCCCGCGCCCTTCCCGCGCTTTTGCTTCCGCGCTTCGGCAAAGCGGCCGGCAAAAGGGAAATCGCTTACAGTCTCGCGCTCTTCCAACTGAGCTATTGAAGGATGGCCGTCCTTCAACCCGGGATCGAACCAGGGACCTCAAGATCAACTGCTCGGTGTGACCCGATCGGATAAGCTTCCGGCGCGGTCCGGGCCTCGCGCGAGGGCCTAGGCGCGACGAGCGGCGAGACCCGGGGAAGGAGCAGCGGGGGGCAAAAACGCCGCGTCGCGAAAACTCGCCTCGTCTCGTCCCCGAGCGGCGCAAAAATGCATCAGAGTCTGGAGTGATAACCCCTACACTATAGAGCCGCGGCGCGGAGCCGTGCGTAGGCCCTACTTGGAATCGAACCAAGGTTGCCAGAGTCCACCAGCAGTGAAAGACGTGCGCGGGTGTGCTGGACAGCATACAGGAGGCGAGCGAGCACAAGCGGCCAGCCGACCTGGCGAACGTGGCAGGGGTCGCTGGCTCGTTTTCCTGGCCGGCGCGCGTCCCCCACCTCCCCGCCACTCGCTTCCAGAGCCTCCGTCGTGTTTGTCCAGAACAACAAAAGTCGTCTCCGTCTATGCCTTGCCTCTGCGTTTCCGCCGTCTCCTCGTCCCCTCTCTCCCCTACTGCGATGACTTTGCCCCTCGCTCGTTCCCCCTCCGAAAACGAAAGCTGCATCGCCAGAGGGCGTTTTCGTTCGTCCCAGAACGTACCAAAGCCATGCAACGGAACTGTTGGAATCGAGAACGTGACCATTCCCCCCCCCCCCAACGCCCCGCACCGATTTTCGCTCGACTATCTCCGCCCCGTCTCTCCCTTCCCCTCACTGACACTTTCCCCCATCCATCCCCCCTCGCGTCTCCCTTCGCCCGCGCATCGCCGCGAAGTCTCGGCATGCAACTCCTACCGCTTCCATCCGCCATGTTTGCAGCTCCAAACGCGACGAACATCGCCATCCTTCGCGTCTTCGAGGCAAAAAGAGTCGCGGGCTGCACCTCTTGCCGCCAGGGCTGCACGCTCGTCTTTTGTGCATTCTGCCCCTCGGCCCGCAACCACACGCGCTGGCGCTCGGGTTCGCCCCCCGCTCCCTTGCACGCTTTCGACGGGGGCAAAGAACGTCCGTCCGCGTCGATCCAACTGCTGCTTCCTCTCCCTCCTGTTCCTTTCCACCTCTGCTGCCCGCATACGTCACGCCACCACCGCCCCGCTTGGCCACCCCAGCGAGCCCCGATCGCACCCGCGCACCGCCTCTCCGCGCATTTTCGAGCGTCTTACCGACACCTGCGGCGTTGCCGCTTCGCTTCTCCACGGCGCCTGCGCCCACGCTCCGCGGCTCCGACCCTCCCCCCATCCGCCTTCCCCCTCCCGGCGGTCCCCGTCTCTCGCAACCCCGGCGGGCGATACATGGCAGGGGACAGTGCGACAAAAGAGGGAAAAGAACAGGACGCGATACCGAAATGGGGGGGGGGAGAAAGGCGGGGGCATGCGTCAACGACGTGGGCCGCGGCGTCGCGCGCGGGGCGCGGAGGCATCGCAAAGAAACGATCGGGCGCGACAAAGAAGAGATGGGACAGAAAATCCGACACCGGAGAAAAGGCAAAGAGAAGAAGAGTCGGGGGTGGGTTGGGGCATTGAAATTGACAACGAAGGTGGGTTGGGAAAGGCAAAAAAGCGGCGGGCGTGGGAGAGGTGACAAGTGGAAAATGACAATGCGGAAACTGGGAGGGCTGCCGAGGAAATCGCGGCATGCAAGCGAAACGGTGCAAAAGAATCGGCGTGAGGAGTGCATGGATGGGGGAGGGGAAGGGCAGAGGGTCGGCGGCAGCTTGGAACCAACGGATGGCAGAGAGGCGGCGGGCGGCCGGATGGCGGAAGAGAGCTCGACGAAAAGCCGTCGATCGCTCGGCGACGGCGACGGTGACAACTCGAGCGAGGAAATCGGCCGCTCGAGCGCAGGTTTGGCGATGCCGTTCCCGACCTGCAGGGGAGAGGGAGCAGCACGATCGCCACCGTGGAGATTGGAAGAGGAGGATGAAGCGGGTGGGGGGGGGGGGCGGATGTAACGGGTACGAGAGCAAAAGCGTGCCTAGGGCGCGCTGATGCTCCGCTGCCGGAAGAAGAGGTGGAAGAGGTGCGTGGCCCCGCCGCTCGCATGGGTTTGAAGGATTGCGTGACTGGCGGGGCCAGGCGCGGCTTTGGCTACGGATTCCGAAAAGAAGCTGCGGACGCGCGAAGAAAGCTATGGCGGCCCGCGTCACGGGGGACGCGTATGAGACTGGGCGCAAGTGCGCAGAGGAGAATCCGCGGGCCGAGGTCCCGGCCGCGCAGAGACGAACGCGGCGGCGGGGCGGCGCGTAGAGAGCCAGCCGCGCAGAGACGAACGCGGCGGCGGGGTGGCGCGTAGAGAACCGCCCGCACATCGGTGCGAGCGGCTCGGCGCCGGGGCGGCAAGAAGACGGAAAAGCGTGGAAACAATTGAAGCAGCGATAGCAGAAGCGCCGTGGGCAAAGCTCAGCGGCGCCGGGCCTCGCCACGGCTGCGGCTGATGGCACGCAGCCGGCGGCGCCTTGCCTCGGAAGATCGGCAGGCGTCCGGGCGGGAAGCCGCGTCGAGCGTGCGGAGAGGGGCCGTGCGGCCCGGAGGGACGGGGCGGCTCGACGCAGGTTCCCGCCGTAGGGGGCGGGCGAGCGCGCGGACGGGGCGCGCGACGGAAGCGGAGTGGTCACGGGACGCGCGGCGGTGGAAACGGTGCGCGGGAATCCGATCGGACGCGAAACGATCGTCAGCGGCAAGACGCACGGCGTCGACGACAAGGGCGGGGAAGGCTTCGGAAGCGGGAAAGGCTGCGTCGGGACGCCAACGGGCGTCCCGAGAGCGCTCCGAGCCGGGCACACGAACGTGTTTCGCGCGGCTCGGAGGCTGTTGCTGCAGAAGAGCTGTGCACGTAGCCGAGAAGCGGAAAGGCACGGGGCGGGAGGAGCAAAAGGAGGAGAGGCGAAGAGGAGGAGGGGAGCGGGATGAGGAGAGAAAAAAGGGAGATGGAGGGAGAGGGGGGGAGGAGGGCAGCGAAGCAGGAAGACGCAACCGTCGCGGTCCGCGCGACGCAGCCCAAGCGCTCAGCGCTCGGGTCGCGACGTCGGAGGGGCGCCGGGAACAACTGACGGCCTGACGGAACGACGAGCAGAGCCCCGCCCGACGGGGCCGCGGGAGCACCCGAGCCCGACGAGACGGCGAGCAGAGCCCCGCCCGCCGGGGCCGCGGGAGCACCCGAGCCCGACGGGACGGCGAGCAGAGCCCCGCCCGCCGGGGCCGCGGGAGCACCCGAGCCCGACGAGACGGCGAGCAGAGCCCCGCCCGCCGGGGCCGCCGAACGCGGCCGCGCCCGCCGCGTCGCCGGCCTCTCCCCACCTCCCGGCGTCGGGGGCTCGCCGCCCGCCACCCCACCGCACCCCACCCCGTTGCGTCCTCCCTCTCCGCGCTCACTCGCTGTAGATCTCCCCGTTGACGCGCTTGATGTTGTCGCTGGCTGCAATCTTGCGCGGGAGGATGGTGTAGGGTCCGACCTCCTTGGCCCACTCCTGGTCGGCATGGTCTCGAAAGTCGCGCACGCGGTGAAAGGCGATCGAGTTTGCGTTCCTGTTGTTGTAAAAGGTGTCCTTGACCTTGGCCCTCGGGTCGTCAGACCAAGAGGCAAAGGTGGCCCTCGAGACGATGACGAGGTCGTCGCCGTCGACGAGCATGTGGGGAGTTGCAAACTGCGCCCAGAGCGGGACCCCCCGCGCGACGTCCCCCGCCCAGATCCAGTCGATGGCGTTGGACGAGTAGAAGACGGCCAGCGAGGAGCGGTCGGCGGCGCACTCTGCGCCCGGGCGCACGTCGAGGTCGGGCTCGTCCTGGGCGTGCTTGGCCGGGGCCCACCGGCGCGTCGAGTCGCGGGCGACGTTGCCCGCGAGCCAGTAGAGGTCCGACTCGGCGTCGTACAGCACGGCCGGGTGCCCGATCGAGAGCCCCGGCGCGTTGGTGGCGCGCAGGAAGCGGGCCTTGACCTGCCCGGGCTTGGTCTCGTCGTCGTACTCGACGAGCAGCGCCAGGTCGCACATCCAGCCGTTGTCGACGCGCAGGACGGAGAGCAGCTTGCCGCTGGCGCCGCGCCGGTCCTCGAGGCGCACTACGACGCCGTCGCGGGCCTGCATGGCGCCAAAGCCGCGCTCGAGCGCCTCGCGCGCCGAGGAGACCCACGGCACGGGCATGCCGGCCACCGCGTCGCGCGCGGCCGCGTCCACGCGCCCGCGCGCCGAGAAGAGGTCGTCCAGCGTCGTGCCGTAGATGGCCGTCGGGTTGGCCACCACCTGCCGCCCCAGGCTCCAGGCGCTCGCGGACGTCAGGTCGTCCGTCTCGCTGGCCTGCAGCACGGCCGACACGCGCTCCGCGCCGGGCGGCACGCCGTCCGCGCCGCGCGCCGCGCTGCGCTCCACGCGCGCGCCGCGCGGGATGCGCACCTCGCCGGGCTCGGCCCACAGCGAGTTCATGCCCTCGACGCGCACCACCATCGAGTCGTTCTCGTCGTCAATCTCCAGGATGCGCAGGTAGAGCGGCGGCGACGCCGCCGCAGAGCCGTCGGGGCCCGAGCGCCCCAGCGGGCCCTCGCGCCACGCGCGCGGCGCCACGCCCGCGGGGCCCGCCGTGGCGCGCACCGCGTCCAGCCACGCGAGCTGGTCAAAGCCGGACGGCCAGTTGACCGCCGCGGCCGCGGCCAGAAAGGCGCTCACGCTCCACGGCAGCCGAGGGGACTGCGGCGTCAGCCCGGACGGGTGGGTGGCCGAGACCGAGGACGCGGACAGGAGCGCGTCGCCAGACCCCACGGCCGCCGCAGTTCCGCCGTCGTTCGCCGCGGCGACGGCGCTCTCGTCCGCGGGCGCGTCATCGGGGAGGAGCCGGGCGGACTCGGGGAGGTTGTCGAGGTAGGCGCGCCAAAAGGCGGCGTCGACGGCGTCGGCGACCTCCCCGCCGCCCCGCGCGGCGGCCGCGGCGCCGAGCACGCCGTCGATGCGCACCATCTCGTTGGGCGCGAAGACGTGCGTGTCCGAGACGTTGAGGCGCACGGTGCGCGCGACGTCGCCCGGACCGGGGGGCGGGCGCGCGTCGAGCGTCGCGACGGCGTCCTCGGTCACCTCGGCGTGCGAGCGCAGGCGCCGCGAGTCGACCGGGTAGAGGTCGACGGCGCGCGTGACGCGCCCGCGGCTGACGTCAACGCCCGTGTTGGACAGCACGGCCGCGAGGCCCCACGTGACGCGCGCCGGCTTGGTCCACCGCCGCCCCGCGGCGTCGCGCATGCGCGAGACGACCACGTCGCCCCCGAGCGGCTGCTGCTGCCCAGAGGCGTACGACAGGTCTTCGGCGCCCATCACGTATACGCCCGACGCGCACTGCACCAGCTGCGGCCCGCGCATGCGCGGGCCGCAGCTGGTGCAGTGCGCGTCGGGCGTATACGTGATGGGCGCCGAAGACCTGTCGTACGCCTCTGGGCAGCAGCAGCCGCTCGGGGGCGACGTGGTCGTCTCGCGCATGCGCGACGCCGCGGGGCGGCGGTGGACCAAGCCGGCGCGCGTCACGTGGGGCCTCGCGGCCGTGCTGTCCAACACGGGCGTTGACGTCAGCCGCGGGCGCGTCACGCGCGCCGTCGACCTCTACCCGGTCGACTCGCGGCGCCTGCGCTCGCACGCCGAGGTGACCGAGGACGCCGTCGCGACGCTCGACGCGCGCCCGCCCCCCGGTCCGGGCGACGTCGCGCGCACCGTGCGCCTCAACGTCTCGGACACGCACGTCTTCGCGCCCAACGAGATGGTGCGCATCGACGGCGTGCTCGGCGCCGCGGCCGCCGCGCGGGGCGGCGGGGAGGTCGCCGACGCCGTCGACGCCGCCTTTTGGCGCGCCTACCTCGACAACCTCCCCGAGTCCGCCCGGCTCCTCCCCGATGACGCGCCCGCGGACGAGAGCGCCGTCGCCGCGGCGAACGACGGCGGAACTGCGGCGGCCGTGGGGTCTGGCGACGCGCTCCTGTCCGCGTCCTCGGTCTCGGCCACCCACCCGTCCGGGCTGACGCCGCAGTCCCCTCGGCTGCCGTGGAGCGTGAGCGCCTTTCTGGCCGCGGCCGCGGCGGTCAACTGGCCGTCCGGCTTTGACCAGCTCGCGTGGCTGGACGCGGTGCGCGCCACGGCGGGCCCCGCGGGCGTGGCGCCGCGCGCGTGGCGCGAGGGCCCGCTGGGGCGCTCGGGCCCCGACGGCTCTGCGGCGGCGTCGCCGCCGCTCTACCTGCGCATCCTGGAGATTGACGACGAGAACGACTCGATGGTGGTGCGCGTCGAGGGCATGAACTCGCTGTGGGCCGAGCCCGGCGAGGTGCGCATCCCGCGCGGCGCGCGCGTGGAGCGCAGCGCGGCGCGCGGCGCGGACGGCGTGCCGCCCGGCGCGGAGCGCGTGTCGGCCGTGCTGCAGGCCAGCGAGACGGACGACCTGACGTCCGCGAGCGCCTGGAGCCTGGGGCGGCAGGTGGTGGCCAACCCGACGGCCATCTACGGCACGACGCTGGACGACCTCTTCTCGGCGCGCGGGCGCGTGGACGCGGCCGCGCGCGACGCGGTGGCCGGCATGCCCGTGCCGTGGGTCTCCTCGGCGCGCGAGGCGCTCGAGCGCGGCTTTGGCGCCATGCAGGCCCGCGACGGCGTCGTAGTGCGCCTCGAGGACCGGCGCGGCGCCAGCGGCAAGCTGCTCTCCGTCCTGCGCGTCGACAACGGCTGGATGTGCGACCTGGCGCTGCTCGTCGAGTACGACGACGAGACCAAGCCCGGGCAGGTCAAGGCCCGCTTCCTGCGCGCCACCAACGCGCCGGGGCTCTCGATCGGGCACCCGGCCGTGCTGTACGACGCCGAGTCGGACCTCTACTGGCTCGCGGGCAACGTCGCCCGCGACTCGACGCGCCGGTGGGCCCCGGCCAAGCACGCCCAGGACGAGCCCGACCTCGACGTGCGCCCGGGCGCAGAGTGCGCCGCCGACCGCTCCTCGCTGGCCGTCTTCTACTCGTCCAACGCCATCGACTGGATCTGGGCGGGGGACGTCGCGCGGGGGGTCCCGCTCTGGGCGCAGTTTGCAACTCCCCACATGCTCGTCGACGGCGACGACCTCGTCATCGTCTCGAGGGCCACCTTTGCCTCTTGGTCTGACGACCCGAGGGCCAAGGTCAAGGACACCTTTTACAACAACAGGAACGCAAACTCGATCGCCTTTCACCGCGTGCGCGACTTTCGAGACCATGCCGACCAGGAGTGGGCCAAGGAGGTCGGACCCTACACCATCCTCCCGCGCAAGATTGCAGCCAGCGACAACATCAAGCGCGTCAACGGGGAGATCTACAGCGAGTGAGCGCGGAGAGGGAGGACGCAACGGGGTGGGGTGCGGTGGGGTGGCGGGCGGCGAGCCCCCGACGCCGGGAGGTGGGGAGAGGCCGGCGACGCGGCGGGCGCGGCCGCGTTCGGGGGCCCCGGCGGGCGGGGCTCTGCTCGCCGTCTCGTCGGGATCGGGTGCTCCCGCGGCCCCGGCGGGCGGGGCTCTGCTCGCCGTCCCGTCGGGCTCGGGTGCTCCCGCGGCCCCGGCGGGCGGGGCTCTGCTCGCCGTCTCGTCGGGCTCGGGTGCTCCCGCGGCCCCGTCGGGCGGGGCTCTGCTCGTCGTTCCGTCAGGCCGTCAGTTGTTCCCGGCGCCCCTCCGACGTCGCGACCCGAGCGCTGAGCGCTTGGGCTGCGTCGCGCGGACCGCGACGGTTGCGTCTTCCTGCTTCGCTGCCCTCCTCCCCCCCTCTCCCTCCATCTCCCTTTTTTCTCTCCTCATCCCGCTCCCCTCCTCCTCTTCGCCTCTCCTCCTTTTGCTCCTCCCGCCCCGTGCCTTTCCGCTTCTCGGCTACGTGCACAGCTCTTCTGCAGCAACAGCCTCCGAGCCGCGCGAAACACGTTCGTGTGCCCGGCTCGGAGCGCTCTCGGGACGCCCGTTGGCGTCCCGACGCAGCCTTTCCCGCTTCCGAAGCCTTCCCCGCCCTTGTCGTCGACGCCGTGCGTCTTGCCGCTGACGATCGTTTCGCGTCCGATCGGATTCCCGCGCACCGTTTCCACCGCCGCGCGTCCCGTGACCACTCCGCTTCCGTCGCGCGCCCCGTCCGCGCGCTCGCCCGCCCCCTACGGCGGGAACCTGCGTCGAGCCGCCCCGTCCCTCCGGGCCGCACGGCCCCTCTCCGCACGCTCGACGCGGCTTCCCGCCCGGACGCCTGCCGATCTTCCGAGGCAAGGCGCCGCCGGCTGCGTGCCATCAGCCGCAGCCGTGGCGAGGCCCGGCGCCGCTGAGCTTTGCCCACGGCGCTTCTGCTATCGCTGCTTCAATTGTTTCCACGCTTTTCCGTCTTCTTGCCGCCCCGGCGCCGAGCCGCTCGCACCGATGTGCGGGCGGTTCTCTACGCGCCACCCCGCCGCCGCGTTCGTCTCTGCGCGGCTGGCTCTCTACGCGCCGCCCCGCCGCCGCGTTCGTCTCTGCGCGGCCGGGACCTCGGCCCGCGGATTCTCCTCTGCGCACTCGCGCCCAGTCTCATACGCGTCCCCCGTGACGCGGGCCGCCATAGCTTTCTTCGCGCGTCCGCAGCTTCTTTTCGGAATCCGTAGCCAAAGCCGCGCCTGGCCCCGCCAGTCACGCAATCCTTCAAACCCATGCGAGCGGCGGGGCCACGCACCTCTTCCACCTCTTCTTCCGGCAGCGGAGCATCAGCGCGCCCTAGGCACGCTTTTGCTCTCGTACCCGTTACATCCGCCCCCCCCCCCCACCCGCTTCATCCTCCTCTTCCAATCTCCACGGTGGCGATCGTGCTGCTCCCTCTCCCCTGCAGGTCGGGAACGGCATCGCCAAACCTGCGCTCGAGCGGCCGATTTCCTCGCTCGAGTTGTCACCGTCGCCGTCGCCGAGCGATCGACGGCTTTTCGTCGAGCTCTCTTCCGCCATCCGGCCGCCCGCCGCCTCTCTGCCATCCGTTGGTTCCAAGCTGCCGCCGACCCTCTGCCCTTCCCCTCCCCCATCCATGCACTCCTCACGCCGATTCTTTTGCACCGTTTCGCTTGCATGCCGCGATTTCCTCGGCAGCCCTCCCAGTTTCCGCATTGTCATTTTCCACTTGTCACCTCTCCCACGCCCGCCGCTTTTTTGCCTTTCCCAACCCACCTTCGTTGTCAATTTCAATGCCCCAACCCACCCCCGACTCTTCTTCTCTTTGCCTTTTCTCCGGTGTCGGATTTTCTGTCCCATCTCTTCTTTGTCGCGCCCGATCGTTTCTTTGCGATGCCTCCGCGCCCCGCGCGCGACGCCGCGGCCCACGTCGTTGACGCATGCCCCCGCCTTTCTCCCCCCCCCCATTTCGGTATCGCGTCCTGTTCTTTTCTTTCTTTTGTCGCACTGTCCCCTGCCATGTATCGCCCGCCGGGGTTGCGAGAGACGGGGACCGCCGGGAGGGGGAAGGCGGATGGGGGGAGGGTCGGAGCCGCGGAGCGTGGGCGCAGGCGCCGTGGAGAAGCAAAGCGGCAACGCCGCAGGTGTCGGTAAGACGCTCGAAAATGCGCGGAGAGGCGGTGCGCGGGTGCGATCGGGGCTCGCTGGGGTGGCCAAGCGGGGCGGTGGTGGCGTGACGTATGCGGGCAGCAGAGGTGGAAAGGAACAGGAGGGAGAGGAAGCAGCAGTTGGATCGACGCGGACGGACGTTCTTTGCCCCCGTCGAAAGCGTGCAAGGGAGCGGGGGGCGAACCCGAGCGCCAGCGCGTGTGGTTGCGGGCCGAGGGGCAGAATGCACAAAAGACGAGCGTGCAGCCCTGGCGGCAAGAGGTGCAGCCCGCGACTCTTTTTGCCTCGAAGACGCGAAGGATGGCGATGTTCGTCGCGTTTGGAGCTGCAAACATGGCGGATGGAAGCGGTAGGAGTTGCATGCCGAGACTTCGCGGCGATGCGCGGGCGAAGGGAGACGCGAGGGGGGATGGATGGGGGAAAGTGTCAGTGAGGGGAAGGGAGAGACGGGGCGGAGATAGTCGAGCGAAAATCGGTGCGGGGCGTTGGGGGGGGGGGGAATGGTCACGTTCTCGATTCCAACAGTTCCGTTGCATGGCTTTGGTACGTTCTGGGACGAACGAAAACGCCCTCTGGCGATGCAGCTTTCGTTTTCGGAGGGGGAACGAGCGAGGGGCAAAGTCATCGCAGTAGGGGAGAGAGGGGACGAGGAGACGGCGGAAACGCAGAGGCAAGGCATAGACGGAGACGACTTTTGTTGTTCTGGACAAACACGACGGAGGCTCTGGAAGCGAGTGGCGGGGAGGTGGGGGACGCGCGCCGGCCAGGAAAACGAGCCAGCGACCCCTGCCACGTTCGCCAGGTCGGCTGGCCGCTTGTGCTCGCTCGCCTCCTGTATGCTGTCCAGCACACCCGCGCACGTCTTTCACTGCTGGTGGACTCTGGCAACCTTGGTTCGATTCCAAGTAGGGCCTACGCACGGCTCCGCGCCGCGGCTCTATAGTGTAGGGGTTATCACTCCAGACTCTGATGCATTTTTGCGCCGCTCGGGGACGAGACGAGGCGAGTTTTCGCGACGCGGCGTTTTTGCCCCCCGCTGCTCCTTCCCCGGGTCTCGCCGCTCGTCGCGCCTAGGCCCTCGCGCGAGGCCCGGACCGCGCCGGAAGCTTATCCGATCGGGTCACACCGAGCAGTTGATCTTGAGGTCCCTGGTTCGATCCCGGGTTGAAGGACGGCCATCCTTCAATAGCTCAGTTGGAAGAGCGCGAGACTGTAAGCGATTTCCCTTTTGCCGGCCGCTTTGCCGAAGCGCGGAAGCAAAAGCGCGGGAAGGGCGCGGGGAGCGCGGTTTCCGCCGCCCCGAGCGGGGGTGCCTCCTTTCCGCCCAACGTCGGGCGGTGCAAAAGCTGATCCGCGCAGGGATCGAACCTACAACCTTCCGCTCCGTAGGCGGATGCGCTACCAATTGCGCCAGCGGACCTCGCTGATTTGATGGGAGCGGGGTTTGTGGTGGCTGGATGTGTATGGAGGAGGCAGCGACGACGGGCGGGAGGGACGGATGAGGGAGGGATGAGCGAGGCAGCGGGAGGCGGGCGGCGGGAGGGAGGTGCGCGTTGGCCGGGGGGCGGCGTGGGGCTGCAGGCCGGGCGGCAGTGCGCTGCGGGCGGCGGTGCGAAAAGTGGAGTCAAGAGTGGAGGCTCAGGTGGGGAGATGGGCGGGGCCGCGTCGCGCGCGGGGGGGTGGAGCTTCGGTGGACGGGGCTGGAGGTCCGGCGCGCGGTTTGGCGCTGGGAGGCGCTGGGGTGGGGAACGTGGGACGCAGCCTCGCAGCGTCGATGTGTGAGTGCAGTACAATACGCATCTTGGGATGGGGTAGGGGCGGGGGTTGGAAAAATGGTTGCACGCGGTTGGAGTGCAGGTTTGCCAGGGAGGAGAACGGGAGGGACGAAAGGGGCAAAGGCATTTCGACACGCTCGATTGCGATTCTGTTCCGCCCGCCGCTTCTCTCGATGTTCGCGTTTGTACGCGATTATTCGGGTTTTTTCCGCACATTGGAACTCCAACATCGCTGCGTTGGCACTGCGGGCGGCGGGACGGTCGCAGGCGCACTAGCCGCGCACCGACGCAAGCGTGTGCGGCGTCGCTGGCGACACCACGCTGACGCAGAAAAAAAGGAAAAAAATAGAATAAAAAACGCGGTTGGCTGAGCGGCGCGAAACAGCGATCGCATGCTTGCGCTGCGGCGGCCGCGCGCGTCCCCGCTTCGCTGCGTGCACTAGACGCGGCTACCAGCGGCGCAAACCCCGCGCGACGCGCCCTTCAGCTCTCCAGCGCGAGTGAAAAATCGGTGCCATCTCTTTCCAGCAAAACGGAACCGCGCAGGTGCCACCCACCCCCCGCGTCGCCCTCCCCTCCCCTCCACCGTCCGCGCGGCCCCCGCTCCCCTGACCTCTCTCCCGCCACGGCACCCGCGCGCGCGCGCCGCCGTCGTCGCGGCGGTCGACGTCGTCGCGCACCGCGGCAAAAAGTGCCGCCCAGAGTGGGGCTCGAACCCACGACCACAAGATTAAGAGTCTTGCGCTCTACCGACTGAGCTATCCGGGCACCCGCGCCGCCCCGAGGCTGCGCGGCGATTGGTGGGCGCCCGGTCCGGGCGGCGGGTGCCGTGGCGAGCGCGGACGGCCTTGGAGGGGCGGCGGGCCGGGGGGCGGAGGGCGAAATCTGCGCGCGGCTGCGGGGGCGCGTGGGAGAGGGGGAAGGGAGCCGGCGCCGGAGCGGGGCCTTGTGGGCTGGCGCGGCGGCGGGGGAGGAGAGGGGGCGTTCCGGGGGGAGGGGGTGGAAGGGGGGCTTGGTTGGAGAGCGCCGGGGGGGGACGGGCATAGGGGCGCAGACGGGCTTCGGACAGCTCTGCGACGGCGCTTCGGAACGCTCGGCAATCGAAGCACCTCTGCTGCACGCGCGTCTGGCAGACGCGCGGGGCAGAGACGCACGCAGAAGGGGGCAGGGCGGCGGCGAGGAGAGCAAGAGCGGGGGGAGGAGGGGGGGGAGAAAGCCGCTCCCTTTGCTTTTCGCCGCTGTCCGCGGCCTGGTGCGGATCGGCGACTGGGCCCGTTCCGGACATGCGTACACCTCGTTCCCGCGGCCTTTCGCTTTCGCCCACCACTGCCCGACCCGCCCGAACTCCCCTCCCATCGATTTCGATTTGGCGCGCTGAGGGTCATAGGTTCGACTCCTATAGCGGTCACAGGTTCGCCGGAGACCGCTTAGCTCAGTTGGTTAGAGCATCAGCCTAACAGATTGCGTTTTTGCCCCGCTCGCGTTGCGCGGCGGCGGGGGGCGGAGGCGGAGGTGGGGTCGATGGGAGGAGGAGGGGGAGGCAGCGGGGAGGAAAAGTCGTCGCCGCGCGCGAGCGGGGAGATGCGGAGGGACGCGATTTCGCGCGGCTTTTTGCCGCTCTGCCGCGTCGTCGCCGCTCCTCGCCTGCGCGGCGTCGAGCCGTTTGCCCAACGCCGCCGCCGCTCGGGACGAGGGGCGGCATGTGGATGCCGGCGAACACTGCCCTGCCGAGCGCGCGCACGAGTTCGTGGTGATCCGGGTTCGACTCCCGGGGATGACACACGCTGGTCTACGGCTTACGTCATCCTAGTTTAACGGTTGAGAATACCTCGTTGTGGTGCCCTTTTGCTCCGCCCGGAGGGGGGCAAAGGGCTGACGGAGAGATGGGGGGTGTGCAGGACGGAAAAATGGGGAGGAAAAAGAGCCCGACGCACCGCGGGTCGTCTCGAGCGCGGCTGCGGGACGCGCTGCTGAGCGAAAGGTGCGTTGGTTCGCACCTGGGGTGCGGATGGGCATTTTTACCGGCAGCGGGCCTGTGCCGAGAGGCGTCCGGCGTGCTTGGTGCGCAAGAGCGAACAAGCCGTGGCGGCAGGAGCGCCGCGCTCCTCTTCGCGCTTCGCGATGCGCGGCGGCTTGGCGTCTGCGTTCGGTGTGGTTGCGGGTGCGCCCCGAGGGCCACCGAGCCCGTCCCTCGCCGCGCTCCCGCCTCCCCATCCTCTCGCGACCGCGTCACCCCCGTCCCGCGGCCGGTTTCGGCAAAAGGGCAAAAGAGTTGCTAAGCAGACGCTCTACCAACTGAGCTATCCCCCCTCCAGCCGTTCTGGAGAGACAGGGAATCGAACCCTGGACCTTCTGCAGTCAAGATGTCGTGACTGAGGTTGGATGGGCGCCGCGCTCGAACGGAGGTACAGGTTGGGAGGAAGTGGGAAGCGGGGGAAGGGGGCGAGGCGGGGCAGCGATCGCCGGGGCGGTGGGGTAGGGGGCGAGCGCTTTTTTGCGGAACCGCATCGGGAGGCGGAGTGGGCGGTGGGTGCGACTGCAGAGCAGGAGTGGGTAGGGAGGCGACGGTGTGCGGTGCAATCGATTTGCAGCTCTTTTGGGGGGTGCGGGGGGTGCGTTGCAGGTCGCCGTCAAGGGGCCCGACGTTGGCCGCTGGTGGGGCGGGAGGGGAATCGAGGGGGGTGAGTGGATTGCTGTTTCAACGCCGCTGCAATGCATAGAGTGCCAACGTTCTGCCCCATCGCCAGACACGGCTCGATGGCTTCTTCCGACCGGGCGTACGAGGCGGGCGAACTGCGGGTGGAGCGTGCCGCGCCGCGGCCATGGCGTCTCGGTCCGCCTCGCGTTGGATCCGAGTCGCCGAGCTGCCCGATGCGAAACGGATACGACTGCGGCAAGATGTAAGCCGTGATCCGTTCACACGGCGTTGAAAGCACCCGATCCCATTAGACCTCGGAAGTTAAGCGGCGCTCGGCCGGAATAGTACTGCGGTGGGTGACCACGCGGGAAGTCCCGGTGACGGATTGCTCTTTTTGGCGCTTTTGTTCTGCGTTTTGAGGACGGGGGAGGGGATGGGCGAAAGAGGAGAGTAAGGGGGAAGGGCGCAGGAACGATTGGGGGGGGCGAGGGGCTGGTGGGGAGCGGGGTTAGGGTGGTGCGGTGGTGTTGGGGACGGGGGGACGCGGGCCTCGGCGGTGAGAGGGTAGAGGGAGACGCGAGGAGGTAACGCCGCCGCTGGCGGATAAGCGATCAGGAAGGCTGGGAGGGGTGGGGAAGGGGGAGCGAACGAGCGTAACGGGTTGTGGACTCGTTGGCATGGGGGGGCGGGCCGGCGGTGGCAAGTCGCGTGCGGGTAACGACGGTGGAGAAATCGGGGGGAGGGGCGCAGCGGCAGGTTTGGTGCGGACGACCGCTCTTCGTGGAGCCTTTCCTTGGAGATGCTTGTTTGGAGCTCGTGGTCATGTAGACAGGAAGGGGAGCGGGGTGCGGTCGCGAGCGCGCGCGAGCGGGCAGTTTGGGGCGAAGAGCGGGTTGAGCGAAGTGTGCGTGCTCGGGCCGAGCGCAGGACACTACAGTCGCCAACTCTTTATGCGGCGCGAACTGGATCAGATGCGAGCGTTTTTGCAACCAGCACAGCCAAAAAGGCGAATGGGAGCGATGGAGGCCGTTTCGGGGATAGTCGCGGCGAGGGGGTGGTGAGGGGGGAAGCGGGCCTGGGAGGAGGCGGCGGTGAGGTGGGAGGGGAGCGAAAAAAGTCGCAGAAAATCGGCGCGGGGCGTTTTGGGGAGCGAAACCAGCGGCATGCGCGTCGGGAAGAATTCCAATAAATAGCAGTGGTGCGTTTGGAGCTGTCCCATCGCGAATGGGGGCGAGCCCTCGCGGTGCGGATTTATTTTCAGCGAAGAGTGGGCGAGTGGCAGCGAGTGATTGGAGGAGGAAGGAAGAGGGGGGAACGCGAACGCGAACGCAGAGCACAGCTGTGCGCCACTTTTGGGCGTTTCAAAATGCATAAGAAATAGGGCGAAAACGAGTGGCTGTCAGTGAGGGGGCGCGCGGGCGCGGATGTGCCGCGAGGGAGCGTTGGTCCGAGCGGCGCGCGGAGAAGGGGAGGGCGAGGGAGGAGTGGGGGAGGGGTGGGATCGTTTCGGCGGGGCAGGGAAAGGGGAGGGCGCGCGCCGCGGCGAAGAGATGCGAGGAAAGTGTTGTGCGCGGGGAGGGGTGCAAGAGGGACAGATGTTGGGAGAATTTTAAATGATGGATCAGGTGTGGTTTTGCGCCAGGCGTCGGATGTGGAGTGCGCGTCAGCTGGGGCCCTCGCGCGCTGCGACGAACGGCGTCCGGGAGGGGGTGGAGCGCGCGCGGACGGCTGGAGGGGAGGGGAGAGGAAGGAGAGGAAGAGGGGGATTGACGGTTGTGGGTGGGTGAGAGGTGCAGGCGGAGTTTTGTTATCGTAGTCGGGCC
>PGFX01004448.1:0-20895 GCA_003612995.1 Prototheca bovis | reverse complement strand
ATTACACGGGGGGGCCGGGGCGCCGGGCGGGAGGAGCCCCCGTCGCGCCAGGGCCCCAGCACGTCGGGCATCTTCGCGGCGACGTCGTCGGGCATCGGCGGCGGCTCGTCGGCGGAATCGGAGGGTCCCTCGGCGCGCTCCTCGGGCCGCAACGAGCGCGACCGCGTGCGCGCGGCCATCCTGGACTCGGCGTCGATCGTGTGCACGACGCTGGCGTTCGCGGGCTCGTCGTCCTTTTCGCGCCTCGCGTCCTCCTTCGACGCGGTCGTGGTGGACGAGGCGGCGCAGGCCGTCGAGCCGAGCATGCTCGTCCCGCTCGTGGCCTCGCGCGCGCGGCGCGCCTTTCTCGTGGGCGACCCCGAGCAGCTGCCCGCGACGGTGCTGAGCCGCCGCGCGCTGCGGCACGGCTACGCGACCAGCGCCTTCCGGCGCCTGCGCGACGCGGGCGTGCCCGTGCTGCGCCTCGCGGTGCAGTACCGCATGCACCCCTCGATCCGCGAGTTCCCCTCGCGCCTCTTCTACGGCGGCGCGCTCGAGGACGGCCCCGACGCGCTCGCCGAGACGGCCAGGCCCTGGCACGCCGCGCTGCCGCCCGTCGCGGTCGTCGACGTCCCCGGCGGACGCGAGGGCGCGCCCGAGGGCAGCAGCAGCCTCGCCAACGAGGCCGAGGCGCGCGCGGCGATCGCGCTGCTGCGCGCGCTCGCGCGAGCCGCGCCGGACACGGTCGGCGCGCCCGGCGGCGCCGCCCGCGTGGGCGTCATCTCGCCCTACCGCGCGCAGGTGGCGCTGCTGCGCGGCATCGCGGAGCGCAGCCTCCCGCCGGACGCGGCCGCGGCGCTGGACGTCAACTCGGTGGACGGCTTCCAGGGCCGCGAGAAGGACGTCGTGCTGCTCTCCACCGTCCGCTCGGGCCGCCACGGCGCCATCGGCTTTGTCGCCGACGAGCGGCGCGCCAACGTCGCGCTCACGCGCGCGCGCTGCTCCGTCGTCGTCTTCTGCAACGCGAGAGCCCTCTGCAAGGACCCCGTCTGGGGAGCGCTGCTCCAGCACGCGGCGCAGCGCGACGGCCTCTTCCGCCTCGCCCCCGGCGCAGACCCGGCGGCCTTTGCTGCCGACCTCGTCGCGGGACGCGTCAAGCCCGCCGCGCTCGCGACCGTGCTGGACGAGGACAAGAGGGACAAGGCCGCCGAGCGAGACGCCAAGAAGCGAACCAGACCCGACGGAGCGGCGAGAAACGCCAACGGCCGCAACCGCGGGTCGCCCAACAACGCCCCGGAAGCCGCCGGAACCCCCGACGACGACGACGACGACGACGACCCGGACCTCTACTCGGACGACGACGAGAACTGCGGCGCGGTCCTCGCCAAAAGCACGGTGCACTACGGAGCCAAGATCAAGAAACACATCCAACACGCCAAAGACCACAAGGGAAAGCCGTGAACGCGAGGGAACAAGGGGGGACGACATGGGGGACCACAAGGGGAAACGTTTTGCTCTTTCTCCATCGTTTGCCTCCGCTCTTGCCTTTCGCCTCTCCGCGCCCCCGTTTTTCCTCCTCGCTCCGCTTTCGCCCCTCTTTCATCGCCCGTCTGTGACGCTCGCAAGCCGCACCGGTTTCATCGCCTGTCTGTGACGCTCGCAAGCCGCACTGGTTTCATCTCCCCTCTGCCTGCACCCCTGCCCGCAAGCCGCACCGGTTTCATCTCCCCTCTGCCTGCGCTCCTGCCCACAAGCCGCACCGGTTTCGTCTCCCCTCTGCCTGCGCTCCTGCCCACAAGCCGCACCGGTTTCGTCTCCCCTCTGCCTGCGCTCCTGCCCGCGTTTCGGTGCGTTTCGCGTTTCAACTTTGCGTCGGTGCGCTTCCGCCTCTCCCCCCCCCCCCCATTCCTCCATCCCCCCTTTGCCTGCGTTTAGAGTTTTCCTTGCGTTTCTTGGTGGGTTTGCGCGTAGGTGTCTTGGGCTCCGCAGTGGATGTGGAGCCACCTTCCGGTTTCGTGGAGGCAGTGCATGATGCTGTCTCTCGCTCTGTAGCCGTGTCCCTCGTAGGGGAGGAGGACGAGCCTGGCCTGCTTTCCGTTTCCCTTGAGGGCCGCGTACATGCGCTCGGACTGCATGGGATAGGTTCCCGCGTTTTCGTCCGCCTGCCCGTGGATGAGCAAAAAGGGGTCCTGGACCTTGTCGGCCTGCAGAAAGGGCGACATGGTGGCGTAGACGTCTGGCGCCTCCCAGAGCGTGCGCTGCTCCTGCTGGAAGCCAAAGGGCGTGAGCGTGCGGTTGTAGGCGCCGGAGCGTCCGACGCCGCAGGCGAAGAGCCCGGGGGCGTGGGCGAGGAGGTTTCCGGCCATGAAGGCGCCGTACGAGTGGCCGCCGACGGCGACGCGGCGGGGGTCGACGAGGGGGCGCTCGACGGTCACCTGCCGCACCGCCGCGCGCGCGCTGGCGACCAGCTGCGGCACGAAGGTGTCGTTGGGCTCCTCGGCGCCCTCGGCGACCACCGGAAACGTCGGCCCGTCCAGCACCGCCACGCCCGCCGCCGCCCAGACCACGGGCGAGAGGGGAGAGACCCACGAGAACTGGTGCGGAGAACGCCGAAGCTGACCGGCGGCAGCCTTGGTCTTGAACTCGCGAGGATACGCCCACACCAAACACGGAAGAAGAGACGGAGATGGTGAGGGGGCAGGAGACGGAGAAGATGAGGGGGCAAGAGAGGCAGGGGGAGAGGCAGGGGGAGAGGCGGGGGGAGGAACCGGGGGGGAGGCCGGGGGAGAGGCCGGGGGAGAGGCCGGGGGAGGGACCGGGAGAGAGGCCGGGGGAGAGGCCGGGGGAGAGGGGGGCGCTGGGGGTGCGACAGCCGTCTCGCCCTTGCCTCGTTCTTCTTCTCCTGCTCCCCTTTCTTCCTCCGCGGCTCTCGCCTCTTCCGCGCTTTTCTCGGGCGGAAGGTAGAGCGTCGCCGTGAGCTCGACGCCGTCCTCCCGGGCGTAGCGCAAGATCTCCTTGCGCACGCCCTGCAGCGTCGGAAAGGGGTGCGGGAAGGCCGAGGCCACGCGGGCCGAGGCCTGCGCGCCCGACGGCGACAGCGATCGCAGCACGAACTGCGGAGGGCTCGTCGACGTCTCGCGAGTCCCAACCAGAAGAAGAGAAGACAAAGGAGGAGGAGGAGCAGCAGGGAGAGCAAGGGACGAGGGGGAGGGGGAGGAGGGGCAGGAGGCGTCCGCAACAGCGGGGGCGCCGCCGGGGGCGGCGCCGGCACCGGCACCGGCACCGGCGCCGGCACCGCTGGGGGCACCGGCACCGCTGTGGGCACCGTTGGGGGCACCGGCTGCGCGGGGGTCTGTGCTGGGACAAACAAAGGCTTGGTCGCTGAGGATGGTTCCGGCGGTTTCGTAGACGCCTTCTCCGCAGGTCCAGAGGCGTCGCGAGGCGCCCGAGCCGTCCAGCGGCCGGAGGTCGAGGAAGGGGAAGAGCCCGCGCTCTGAGGCGCCAGAGCCCTCGAAGAGCAGGCACCGCTCGCCGAGCGAGGGGGACGAGGGGGTCGAGTCGCGGACGACTGCCAGCACGCGCGTGCCCCAGGGCGTGCGGCGCGTCAGCGCCGAGCCGGGATCCGCGTACGAGTCTTCGTACGACCGATCGAACAGAAGAACCGAAGCGGGAGCGGACGGAGGGGGGGGGGGAGCGGGGGCGGGAGCGGACGGAGGGGGGGGGGGAGCGGGGGCGGGAGCGGGAGAGGGGGGAGGAGAAGCCGCGGGGGCGGGAGCGCCCTCGGGCGTCAGAGGCCGAGCCGCTCCCTCCTGTGCGCTCCCAACGCCCTCCTCGCCCGTCTCCGCTGCCCTTTGAGCGCGCTCCGCGCCGAAAACGGCCCGACGGATGCGGGCCACGACGTCGACGGCCCCCACGTCTGCTCCCCCAACAGCCCCCCCGCCGACGGCCCCCACGTCTGCTCCCCCAACAGCCCCCCCGCCGACGGCCCCCACGTCTGCTCCCCCAACAGCCCCCCCGCCGACGGCCCCCCCGGCACTGCCCCCCGCATCGCCTCCCCCAACCGCCTCTCCGCGCCACTCGCGGGCTTGGCGGGGCTGCACGATCCAGGTGCGCGTCTTGCGCGTCTTCCACTCGGCCTCCGAGACCAGGGCGGTGACGTCATCCCCCCACGACACGTCGTCGAACCGCAGCGCCGTCGCCGCCACCAGGCGCGGGACGGGAAGGGGGGCGGAGGCGGCCGAGGCGACCGCGCCGCCGCCCGCGTTCGGCGCGGCCCGACCCTCCACGCCCACCCCCCTCCTCTCCCGCACGGCTCGATCGACGGCGTGGACGTCGAGGCTCCAGAGTTCGTCTCGCCCCGCGCCGCGGGGCTCGCGGGCCGGGTCGCCGCCGTCGGTGGCCTCGACCCACGCCACCTCGGCCGGCCGGTCGTCGCGCCAGTGCGCCATGCGCACGCCCTCGCGGCAAGCGTCGAACGCCACGGGCACGGAGTCGGCCAGCGGCAGATCCGCCAGCGTCAGCAGCAGAGAGGGGGACGGGGAGAGGCCGCCCGTTGCGGGCGCGGAGGAGGCGTCCCGCCCTCCCGCGCTCGGCCCGAGCGTGGGGGGGCGGGACGCTCCCTCCGCGCTCGGCCCGAGCGCGCGCGGGAGCTTCCAGATCTCGATGATCTTGGGGAAGCGGTGGTAGGGCAGCTCGTAGGAAAAGGGACGCTTCAGCCAGCTCACGAGCGCGAAGCGGCCGTCCGGAGACGGCGTCGCCGACAGGCACACCCGCGGCGGCGGCAGCGAGGCGGGAGAGGCCGAGGGCGGGCGAGCCTCCGCCGCCGCCGCTCCCTCGCGCCCTTCCCCCCCCGCCCCCAGGATCTCGACGGCGCCGGTGCGGACGTCCACGAGGCCGAGGCGGCAGCCGGCGATGCGCTCAAACTCCAGCGCGTCCACCTCCGAGGTGAGCAGGTCGGCGTACGTCCGGGCGGCCGCCTTCTTCCCGCCCGCGTTGTCCTCGATGCGAGGCGCACACGCAAACGAAGCAGGCGGAGAAGCGGACGATGAGAGTCCCGCAGGTGGCTGGGCGCCGAGCGCCGCCCCGGGAGCCCCAGGGCCGTCCTCGCCGGCTCCCCCGTCGCTCCCGGGGCCGCCCTGGCCGGCTCCGCCTGGGCCTCCGCTTCCCTGCTCGGGCACGAGGGGCGCGAGGATGACGTCATCGTTGACCCAGCTGGGCGCCTCGAAGGCGGTGCAGAGGCGCCATCCGCTGGCGAGGCGCCGCGCGCGGCCGGTGGCGGCGTCGGCCACCCAGAGGGCGAGCGGCTCGCGCGGCGCGGGGACCGCGCTGCCCTGGCGGGGGCCGGGGCGCGACGCGAACGACACGCGCGACGCGTCGGGAGACCACGAGATGTGGTTGAACACGTGATCCGACGGAGGACCGCCCACCAGAGGCCACGTGCGCGTCGGCACGGCGGACGACGAAGACCCAGGGGGCCCAGCGGCCCCAGGGGGCCCAGCGGCCCCAGGGGGCCCGGTACCTCCGGCGCCCCCTGCGCCCCCTGCGCCCCCTGCGCCCCCGGTGCCATTCCCGAGGGCCCTTTCGTCGAGCGGGAGGACTGTCGAGTCCATGGCAAAGTCTCCGAAGAGGATGTACGTAAAGTGCGAGCCGCGCGAGCGCGAGAGGCCCGTGGGGTCGAGCCGCACGCCCGCCAGGCGCCGCTCGGGGCGCGACAGCTCCGCCACGGGCGGCGGGCCCGCGGGGCGGCCCAGCTGCAGCACGCGACGACGGTCCGGAGAGAACATCACGCGAGGAAGCTGCGGGGCGTCCACGATCGCAGCCACCGCGGGAGGAGGCAGGCGGTACCCGGCCTGCACGGGCGCAGGAAGGGGGACCCCGGGGGGCGCAGGGGGAGGGGGAGAGGCCCCGGAGCCGCCTCCGGATCCTCCGACGCCGCCCGCGACGTCGACGGCGGACGCGCCCGCGTCGGCCCCGTCGCCGCCGCTCACATGCTCGCCCGGGCGCCCCGCGCCGGAGACGAGACCGCGCGCCAGCGACCCGGGCGCGCCGCCGCCTCCCATGGCCTCGAGCCGCGAGCCCAGACCCTCGAGCCCCGCGCCCTCGGAGGCGGGACGCAGCGCGGCGCACAGCACGCCCAGACGACGGGCCGTCGCGGGCGCGCGAGCGGCAGGGAAACGGGACGGAGAAACCACGGGCATTCGCGCCAAAGGGCGACTCGCGCGCAGCGAGGGAGCCAGGGTCCGGAGCGGCGGCGACGCGCCGATCGCCCGCGACCGTAGATCGCCCGCGGGCGAGGCTCGAGGAGAGGGCGAGAAAAGGGGGGGCGGGATCGACAGCGCGCCGCGGACGCCGGTGGTCGCGTCGGTTTGCGACGCGTTCGACAAGGCGGACGAAACGTCGATCGCCGCGATGCCGGGCGATCGGCGGCGCGACAAGCGCCAAGGGCGCGGGGGGGAGGCCGGGACGGGGGCGCGCGCGCGCGCGGCTCCGCTTCTCCCTCGCCGTACCCACCCTCCTCTCCCCCCCCTCGCTCGTCGCCCCTCCTTCTTTCGTACGCCGGCAGACGCCTCTTCCCTCCCCCTCCCTCCCCCCCTGCCCCTTCCCTCTCTCGCCTCTCTTCCCCTCCTCCCCCCTGCCCCTCCCCTCTCTCGCCCCTCTTCCCCTCGCCTTCCCGCCGTCCCGCCGGTGTCGCGAGTCGAGCGACAGCTCGCGGGCGCGCGTCGCGCGCCCGTGCGCGCGCGCCCGCAGGCGGCGGTCGTGGGGCGCGTTTGGTCGCGATCCGCCTCGCGCTGGAGGCGTCTGGGCGTTCTGTTCGTCCCTCTGCGCGCGCGCGGTCGAGCGTGCGACTCGCGCGAGGCGTCGCCGAGGCCCGTCCGCCGCGCGGCCCGAGCGCCGCACGGCGCCCGCGCGAGCGCCATGTTCATCAAGGAGATCACGCTCGAGGGCTTCAAGTCGTACGCCAACCGCGTGGTGGTGTCGGACTTTGACCCTCAGTTCAACGCGATCACGGGCCTCAATGGCTCGGGCAAGTCGAACATCCTCGACGCCATCTGCTTTGTGCTCGGCATCACCAACCTCGCAAAGGCACGCCGGAAAGAGAGGAGGGGGAGCGGCGGAAGAGGGGGAGGGGAGAGGAAAAGGGGCTGTGGACAAGGGCTTGGGAAAGGGCTCTGACAGGGGGGACATCCCGGCCGTCGCTCGTGCTTGTGCTTGTGCTGGTGCCCTTTTCTTCCGCCCAACCCCCGCCCCCTCCAAACTCCAGACCCCACCACCCCCTCCCTTCAAACTCCCTTGAAACCCCGCCGCACCTGGCCTCTGCTTTCCCCTTTTCCCAAATTTCCCTCCCCCCGCCCCGGCAATGCCCATGCCCCAGGGCCCATGCCCCGGGGCTCGTGCCCCGGGGGCCCATGCCCCGGAGCCCATGCCTCCATGCCCCCCTTGCCTCCATGCCCCCCTTGCCTCCATGCCCCCCTTGCCTCCATGCCCCCCTTGCCTCCATGCCCCCCTTGCCTCCATGCCGCCCCTTGCTCACCCGCGTCTTTCCCTCTCCCTCCTCTCCCCCCCCCCTCCCTTTGCGTTTGTGTGCGTAGGTTCGCGTTGGTTCGATGCAGGAGTTGGTGTACAAGCAAGGTCAGGCTGGCGTGCAAAAGGCGACCGTGTCGATCTGCTTTGACAACTCGGACCCCGCTCGGTCTCCGGTGGGCTACGAGCGCGTCCCCGAGCTGACGGTGACCCGCTCCGTGGCGGTCGGCGGCCGGAGCCGGTACTGGATCAACGGTCGCGCTGCCGAGCCGTCTCGCGTGCACACGCTGTTCCACTCGGTGCAGATGAACGTGAACAACCCGCACTTTCTGATCATGCAGGGTCGGATCACGCAGGTGCTCAACATGCGCCCGTCGGAGACGCTCGGGCTGCTGGAGGAGGCGGCGGGGACTCGCATGTACGAGTCCAAGCGCGCGGCGGCGCTGCGGACGCTGGAGAAGAAGCAGGTCAAGGTCGACGAGATCAACGCGCTGCTGGACGCCGACATCCTCCCCGCCCTCGACAGGCTCCGCGAGGAGCGCGCCGCCGCCGGCGCCTGGCGCGCGGCCGCCGACCGCGCGGAGGCCCTGCGCCGAAACTGCGTCGCGAGACGGTACCTCGCCGCCGAACGCGCCGCGGACGCGGGCGACGCCGCCGACGCGCGCCGAGAGGCGGAGCTCGCCGCCGAGGCCCAGGCCGAGGCCGAGCGACGGGCCGCCGAGGCCGACGAGGAGCTCGCCGCCGTCGACGCCGACCAAAGGGCCCTCGCCGCGGCCACCGTCGACGCGCAGAAGAAGGCGGACGAAACCGACAGGGCCCTGGTCGCCGCCGCGGCGGAGCTCGACGGCAAGCGCGCCGCCGCGGACGTCGACGCCCGCGAGGCGGCCGCCGCCAGGCGCGAGCTCGCGACGCTCGCCGACCCGGACCGGGGGCCCGCGGCCGTCCTCGCCGGCGCCCAGCGAGAGGCGGACGACGCGGAGAGCGCGCTCGCCGCGGCCGCCGAGGCCGCCGAGGCCGCCGCCGCCGCGCTGCGCGGCGCCGAGGCGGGCGACGGGCGCGACGCCTCGGGGCGCACGGCCGCCGAGCGCGCGCGCGCGGCCAGGGACGCGCGCGTCGAGGCCCAGGCGGCGCTCAAGGCCGCGCGCGCGCGCGCGGCCAGGGCGGCCAAGGCGCTGCAGAGCGCGGAACGCGCCGCGACCGAGGCCGCCCGCGAGGACGGAGGCGCCGCGGAGAGGGTGCGCGCCGCGGAGGCCGCCGTCGAGCGCGCGGCGGGCAGGCTCGCCGAGTGCCAGGGGTGGAACGAGTACGTCGCGGAGAAGCAAAGGGAGACGGGAGAGAAGAGCGCCCCGGGAGGAAGGGCAGAGGGCGGAGAGGCCCCGGGCGGGGGAGCCGGGGGCGGAAAGGCCCCGGGCGGAGAGGCCCCGGGCGGGGGAGCCGGGGGCCAAAAGACCCCCCCGGGAAGAACCGCCGCCCCCTCCCCCCTGACCGACGGGGCGGGCGCGCTGGCGTTTCTGGAGGCGCGGGCGGCGCCGCTGCGGCGGTCGCGCGACGCGCTGCGGGCCGCGCTGCGCGCGGCCGAGGACCGCGCGGCGGACCTGTCGGCGTCGCTGTCGTCGCTGGACCTCGAGTATCGCGACCCCGAGCCGCGCTTCGACCGCCGCGCGCGCGTGCGCGGCGTGCTCGCGCGCCTGGTCGCGCCCCGCGACCCGGCAGAGGCCACCGCGCTCGAGGTCGTCGCGGGCGGCAAGCTGAGGCACCACGTCGTCGACACGGCCGCCACGGCGCGAGCCATCCTCGCGCGCGGAGCGCTCCGGCGCCGCGCCACGCTCGTGCCGCTCGACTCGCTCCGGCCCAGGGGCATGGACCCGGCCGCCGCGCGCAGGGCCCTCCAGGCCGCGCCCAGGGGGGCCGTCGCGCCCGCGCTCGAGCGCGTCGAGCCCCGCGAGCCGGACCTCGCGCCCGCGGCCAAGCACGCCTTCGGGTCCGCGCTCGTCGCCAAGGACGCGGGAGCAGCGAGGGCCGCGGCGTTCGCGCCGGGAGGGGGGGTGCGCTGCGTGACGCTCGAGGGAGACGACTTCAACCCCAGCGGGACGCTGACCGGAGGCGCCCGAGCCGCGCCCGGAGCCGGGGTGCTCGGCCGCATCGCCGCGCTGCGCGAGGCCGAGGCCGAGCGAGACGCGCGGCGGGAAGAGCACGACCGAGCCGCCGCGGAGCTCGAGCGAGCAGCCGCGACCCTCGAGCAGACGCGCGCGCGCGTCGACGAGCTCGTGCTCGCCGCCGCGCAGCTCGACGCCGCGCGCCGCGCCGCCGGCGCCTCCCGCGCCGGCGAGGCCCAGGCCGTCGCCGCGCGCGCGAGGGACGAGGCGCGCGCCGCGCAGGACGAGGCCGACGAGGCGCAGACGCGCATCGACGCGCTCAGCGCCGAGCTCGAGGACGCGCTCGCGCTCACGCAGGCCGGCAAGGCGCGCGACGAAGCCGTCGAGCGCGCGCGCGCGGCCGCCGAGGCCGCCGAGGCTGCCAAGGCCAAGGCCGCCGCGCGCGCCGGCAAGGCGCGCGCGGCGCTCGCGCGCGCGGCCGCGCAGGCCGCGGCCGCCGAGGCGGACGCCAAGAGCCTCGAGGAGACGCTGCGGGCCGCCGAGGCCGGCGCAGAGGCCGCGCAGCGCGCCGTGGACGCCGCCGAGGAGGCGCTCCGCGCGGCAGAGGCGGTCCGGACGGCCGCGCGCGCGGCGCTGGACGAGGCGCGCGCGCGCGAGGCCGGCGCCGCGGGCGCGCGGGCGGCCGGCGAGGCCGCGCGGCGAGAGGCGCTGGCCGAGGCCGAGGAGGCGCGGGCGCGCGGGCGCCGGGCGGCCGCGCGCGCGCAGGCCGCGCAGGCGGCCCGCCGCGACGCCGCGGAGCGCCGCGACGCGCTGCTGGCCGCGCACCCGTGGATCGCCGAGGAGCGTCGTCTGTTCGGGCAGCCCGGCACGGACTATGACTTTTCCGCGCAGCCCGACGACGACGAGGCGTGGCGCGAGAGCGAGGAGCTGTCGGCCAAGGTGGAGCGCCAGGGCCGGGCGGTGAACCGCCGCGCGGCGGCCATGTTCGAGCGCGCCGAGGCCGAGGCGGCCGAGCTGCGGCGCAAGCGCGACGTGGTCGAGTCGGACCGCGCCAAGATCGAGCAGGCCGTCGGCGAGCTCGACGAGAAGAAGCGGCAGGCGCTGCTGCTGACGTGGAAGAAGGTCGACCGCGACTTTGGCGCCATCTTCTCCACGCTCCTGCCCTCGGCCTCGGCCAGGCTGGCCGTGCCGCGCGAAGCCCTCGAGGAAGAGCGCGAGAAGCGCAAGCTCCAACGAGCAGAGGGACGGGAAAGGGGGCAAGGGGAGGAAGAAGCGGAGGAGGAGGAAGAAGGGGAAGAAGAAGAAGAAGAGGCCGGACCCGGATCCGGATCCGGATCCGGATCCCGGCCGTCCGGTCGCCGTTCCGGATCTCCGTCGGACGCGTTTTCGGACGGTCCCGACGGCCCGGTGTCCCGTCGCATCTTCCTGTCCTCGGGGCTCGAGGTGCGGGTGGCGTTCAACAGGGCGTGGAAGGCGTCGCTGTCCGAGCTGAGCGGCGGGCAGAAGAGCCTGCTGGCGCTCTCGCTGACGCTCGCCATGCTGCTCTTCAAGCCGGCGCCCATCTACGTCCTGGACGAGGTCGACGCGGCCCTCGACCTCTCCCACACCCAGAACATCGGACGCATGATCAAGGCGCACTTTCCGCAGTCGCAGTTCGTCGTCGTCTCCCTCAAGGAAGGCATGTTCGCGAACGCAAACGTCATCTTCCGAACCAGGTTTGTCGACGGCGTCTCCACCGTCACCAGAACGCTCGGCAAGGCCAACGCGCGAAACGAAGACGACGCGAGGGGAGGAGCGGGACAGGCAGCGGGCAAAGCCCTCGCCACAAAAAGAGCCAGGGGAGGAGGAGCGCTCCGAGAAAACCTCCTCGCAACCTGAGCAACGGAAAACCATGGGGGGGGAGGCATGAAGGAGGGGGGCATGGGGGGGGGGCATAGGGGGGCCATGGAGGGCCAACGGCCTTGTGGAGGCCCGTCGACCCGTGGTCCCCCGACCCCCCTCAGCCCCTCTGCGCCCCCCTCAGCCCCTCCCTGAGCCCCTCAGCCCCGCCCCCTGCGCCCCCCTGAGCCCCTCCCTGCGCCCCTGGACCGGCTTCCTTCCCTCCTTCCTTTTCTCTTCTTATCCTCCGTGTACCTGTGTCCTCGTTCCTTGCGTTTCGTTTCGCGCGCGCGCGTTGCCCCCAAATGCGTTCCCGCCAGACCCCGTTCCCGCTCGATCCCCTTCCCGCCACATTGACCGCTGCAACCATCTTGACGTTCGCTCGATCCACGGGGTGGGGGGACGGACGGGCGACCGAGTTCCGCGTGTGGGATCGACGCGCTGTTCGGACCGAAGCGAAACGGCCACCGCGCTCGGGTCCCGCCAACCGTCACCCGCCCACGATCTCCCACCCCCCAAACCGGAGCAAAAGTCACAGAGCGCGGCGCAGAGGCGCACAGAGCTGTCGCGGGGGCCGCGGGGCGCAGAGGCGCGCAGAGCTGCCGCGCGCGGCGGATGCCGCAGCGCGCGAACGCAAGCGGGCCGGGAAAAGGCCCGCGCCGCGCCTCGGCGACGGGCGGGCGGGCGTGGGGGAAAAAATGAGAGGAGAGGAAGGGCGTCCGAGCACCGACGCCCGTGCCGGCGCTGGCCGGATCGGGGCGCGGATGCGCGTCGCGGAAAGCGGGTGAATCGCAGCGGCGCGTGGGCCGATCGCCGAGAACGAGCGCGTGCGTGGAAGGGGGGAGGCCGACGGGGAAACGTTTGCGCCTCGCAGGGGGGTACCACTCCGGAGCCAGGAGGGGAGGTTAAAGGGGGAGGGTGGTGGGGAGAAAAAAGGTGAAAAAAAAGAGACGGGTCGAGGAAGACGGTAGCGGAATCATAAAGAAGTGAAAGAAAGAAAGAATAGAAAACGACGCAGATGCAAAGGCGCGTCGCGCCCGCGCGGCGCGCGCTAGCCCAGAGGGTGCGAGGTGGCTTCGCCTCCAGAGAGGGGGCCGTCCTCCGGAGGGGCTCCGGGGCCCGTGGGGCCCGTGGGGGCGGGGACGGGGGCCGCGGCGGAGCGCTCGTCCGGAGCCGAGGCGGCGGCGGCGGAGCGCTCGTCCGGAGCCGAGACGGCGGCGGCGGAGCGCTCGTCCGGAGCCGAGACGGCGGCGGCGGAGCGCTCGTCATTAGTCGAGGCGGCGGAGGGCTCCAGGGCGGGCTCCGGGGCGACGGGTTTGGCGGCGGGTGCCGGCTCGTCGTCGTTCGACGGTACCGTGCCGACGTCGAACGCAGTCTCCTCCTCGAGAGCAGCGTCAGAAGCCTCGGGCGCGTGCGGTCGCGACGGCGGGAACGCAGCCCCTGTGGGTGGCGGGGTCTCGGCGGGTTGCGTCGACTCTGCGCTCGGCTCGACGGCTGGAGCCGGGGTCGGGTCGGGGGGCGCCTCTCCCGCCTCGTCCGCCGCGGGGCTCGTCTCCTCCCCGTCGACGCGAGCAAAGGCCGGAGCGGCGGAGACGTCCGAGTCGCCCTCGCGTCGTCCTTCCGGCCGCTCTTCCGAGTCGCCCTCGCGTCGTCCTTCCGGCCGCTCTTCTGGGTCGCCTGGGCGCGAGATGCGGTTTCCAGCCTCCGAGTCCGAGCCCTGCGGGGTTGCCCGCTGGGAGTCTGCGCTCTGCGGATCCGTGCTCTGGGGGTTGGTGGACGTTTCCGCTTGCTGGGCGGAGGCCGCGGGATGCGTCGGGTCCTCTGCCTCTTCTCCGATCGCCTCGTCCCTCCGCTCCTCCTTTCGGCTCCTCTCCGCCCTCAGCACCTCTTCCTCCGCCGCTCCCTTGCTCAGCATCCTCTGCAGCTTGGCGTGCTCTTCTCTCTGCCACTCCTCCTGCGCTCGGCGTTCCTCCCTTTCTTCCGCGGCACGCACGGCCTCGGCACGCTCCTCCTCTTCCGCCGCGGCCCGGGCGAGGGCCTGCTGCCTCTCCTCCTCTTCCGCCGCGGCCCGGGCGAGGGCCTGCTGCCTCTCCTCCTCTTCCGCCGCGGCCCGGGCGAGGGCCTGCTGCCTCTCCTCCTCTTCCCGTCTGGCCTGTTCGAGTTTCCTCCTTTCCTCCTCCTCCAACCGCCTCCTCTTCCTTTCCTCCTCTTCCCTCCTCTTCCTTTCCTCTTCCATCCGCTTTTCCTCTTCCTCCCTCTTCTTCCTTTCCTCTTCTTCCCTCTTTCTCCTTTCCTCTTCCTTCTTTCGCCGTCTCTGGAGGTCTTTCCGCTCCGCCTCTGGTCGCTGCGCAAACCTCCAGGCGCAGAGGGAGACGAGCGGCGCGAGGAGGGCTCGGATCTGGCCCCCCCCCGGGTGGCCGAGGATGGCGTCCTCCGAGGCGCGGAGGGCGTCCAGCACGGATTCGAGATCCGCCTGCAGCTGTCGCTCGCCCCAGGGCGCGCTCTCGGGCGCGTTGCGCAGCGCGTCTGCCAGGACGGCCTCGTAGTCGGCCGCGATGCGCTCGAAGACGTCCCGCACGTCCGCCCGGGCGGAAGAGAGAGGGACGTCTGCGGTTCGTTCGGGGCCGCCATCGAGGCGGTCTGTCTCCCGCCGGGAGGCGCCCGGACAGTCGGAAGCGAGCGCGTCGCGCGGACGCGGCTTCCGCGGCCACCCCGCAAAGCGCAGAGCGCGGATTCGAGCCGCACCGAAATGCCGTTTGGTGTCCCGACTCGGCGCGAATCGATCGGATGGGGAAAGGGGGGCGCGGAGGACCGGGGGCTGGAAGGAAGCGCGAGGCGCGCGGGAGAGGGCGGGGGGGCGCAGGGAGGAGCTGGGCGGGGAGGGGGGGAGGGGAAGCGAGGCGTGGGGAGGCCGCGGGGGCGGGGGCGGGATGGGGTTGGTGGGCGGCGCCGCCCGAGGCGGGGAAGGGGGGGGGGAGGGGAACGGATCGGGAGCGGCGACTCCGGCGCCGGTGCCGGCGCCGTGCTTTCGAGCACGAAAAGGGCCGGCGGCGACGTTCGCGGGGCGAGCGCTTGCGGCGGCCTCTGGGCGGCCGTCTGGCCGTCGGCGTCCGGCTCCCCTCTGGCGGTCGGTTCGGCGGCGCCCGAAAACGTCACCCTGAGCCTGCTTCCCCCCCCCTCGCCGCCTCCTCTCGCTCATCGTTTGTCCCTTTCCCTTCCTTTCGCCGCGGCAGCTGTCCTTTCCCCGCGCCGCGGCCCTGTCGACGGCATCCCTCACCTCGGCGCTATGCTCCGCAGGCCCCGAGGGCACCGTGGGCCCCGGGTGTCCGTGCGACCCGTTCGCGCCGCTCTCAAGCTCCGGTCCCATCTGCGGCGCGGGCTACGCCTGCTCGGTCTTCCGGAACTTGTCCGCACGCGTCGCGGCCGCGCCCTCGGGCGCCCCCGAGGCGGGCCTGCCGGGCCTCCTCTCCGACCTCCGAGGCCTCGGCCTCTCCGGCCCCGAGGCCGTCGCCACGCTGCGCGGCATGGGCCTCTCGACCAAGGACCTCGCCAGCGGCCTCGGCGTCGACTCCAAGGCGCTCACCGCGGCGCTCGAGGGCGACGGCTCGCCCACCGACAAGCTCGCGGCCGCCGCGGCCGCGCTCGGCAGCGGCAAGGGCGGCAACGCGGCCCTCGCGGCCGCGGCGACGGCCCTCCTGGGGTCGGTGCAGGAGCAGGGAGACGGAGCGGGCCAAGAGGGCGCTTCCTCCTCGACTGCCTCCCCCCGGGTGCAGCGCGAGGTGGCCGAAAACGACGCGGCCGCCCTGCTGGGCGCGCTCGCCTCGCACGCCTCCCCCTCGCCCGCGGCCGGGTCCGGGTTCGGGTCCGGAGCTGGGTCCGACTCCGACTCGGACCCCGCCGAGCTCGCGTCCGCGCTGCTGGCCGCCGCGGCCGAGCCCGGAAGCTTCCTGGCGGCCTCGGGCTTGCTGCCCGGCCCCGCGTCGTCGCCCTCGGCGTCGCCGTCGTCGGCGCCCTTCGCCTCGCCGGCCTCCGAGGGCGCCTCTGGGCGCTGCGAGGCCTGCGCGCTGGGGCAGCACTGCCCCGCGGGCACGGCGGTGCCGCCGCTCGAGGGCGCGGCGCTGCAACGAGCGGTGCGCGACCTGCAGTGTCCGCCGGGCAGCTACTGCCCCACGCCGGCCTACGCTCTGCCGTGCCCCGAGGGCTCCTTCTGCCCGCGCGGGGCCGTCACGCCCGTGACCTGCGACCTGCGCGCGCTGCTGGCCGGTGCGCCCACGTTTCCGCTCCCGTCGCGCGAGCTCGACGTGCAGACCGGCATTCTCCTGGACGGAAGCCCGCTCGCAGGCAACATGTGCCCCGCGGGCAGCGCCAAGCCGCTCGCGGCCTGCGCGGCGGGCCACTACTGCCCCACACCAGGTACCGAGCTCGTCTGCCCCGCGGGCCACTACTGCCGCGCGGGCTCGGCTGCGCCGGCGCGCTGCCCGGCGCTCACGAGCTGCCCGGCTGGCTCCTCCGGTCCGGCGCGCAGCCTCCTCGGTCTGGTGATGATCCCCTCGATCGCGCTCGCGGCCCTCGTCGCCGCGCTCGCCGTGCAGGGCCTCGTCATCCGGTCCCGGCAGCGCGCCGCCAAGACCTACCGCGCCCGCGAGCGCCTCTGGAGGCTTCTCGTGCCGGCCTTTGGGCCCCACCCCGGCGGCGGGGGGGGCGGTGCCGCGAGAGGCGGGGCGGCCGTCGCGTCCTCCGCCGGCTGGCCCCGCGGCGAGCGTCGCGACGCCTCCTCGGGGGCCAAACCCGCGCCGCTGACGGCCGTGGCCCTGGCGTCCGGCGGCCTCTACGCAGCTCCCGCGCTGCTGTCCTCCGAGCCTCCCTCGGGCGCCGCCTCGGCGCTCTCCGCGGCGCTCCAGCCGCCCTCGCGCGCCGTCCCGGTCCCCGCGGCGGCGCTCGCGCCGCCCATCCCCTCCCTGCCGGCGCACTCGGTGGGCCTCTCCGGCCCTCCGCCTCCCCCCTCGCTGCGCGGGTTTGGCCTGATCCGCCCGCGCCTGTCGATCGAGTTTCGCAGCCTGGTGGTCGAGCTGCGGGACGGGCGGCAGCTGCTTCGCGGCGTGAGCGGCCGGTTCCGGCACTCGCGCGTGGCGGCGATCATGGGCCCGTCCGGCGCCGGCAAGAGCACGCTGCTCGGGGCGCTCATGGGCGGCAGCGCGGTGGGCTTTGCGCGCGGCACGCGCATGCGGGGGCAGGTGCTGGTGAACGGCCGGACGCTGGGCGGCGGGGTGCTGAGCCCGGTGCGCGGCTACGTCCCGCAGGAGGACGTGGTGCACGACGACCTCACGGTTCGCGAGAACCTCGCCTTTTCGGCCGCGCTGCGCCTCTCGGCCGACAAGTCGGATGCCGAGCGGCAGGCCATCGTCGAGGACGCCATCGACGCCCTCAACCTCCGCGCCTGCGCGCACCAGATCGTCGGCGGGGACGACGCGCGCGGCGTCTCGGGGGGGCAGCGCAAGCGCGTCAGCATCGGCGTCGAGCTCGTCGCCAAGCCCTCGATCCTCTTCATGGACGAGCCCACCTCGGGCCTCGACTCGACCGGAGCCGCGGACGTGCTCGCGGCCCTCAAGCGGGCCGCGCAGCGGGGCATGAACGTCGTGGCCGTGCTGCACCAGCCGCGCGCCGCCATCTTCGCGCTCTTCGACGACCTCGCGCTCCTCGCCGCCGGAGGACGCATGGCCTACATGGGGCCTGGAGACCTCGCGCTGCCCTACTTTGAGGCGCTCGGCTTCAGGCTCCCGCCGCACGAAAACCCAGCCGACTTTTTCCTCGACGTCGTCTCGGGAGCCGTGCCCAGGGACGGCGACCCAAACTTTCACCCGCACGCCCTCGCGGACGCCTGGGAAAGCCTCGGCGAGGGATGGGTCCGCGGCCGGGTCGTCAGGGGCAGGTCCAGGCCCGGAGGCGCGGCCGCAGACGCCGCGTCGCGCTGGGACGTCGCGCTCGTGGCCCCCGGCGGCGCGGCCGGCGCGGCCGCGCCGGCCGCGCCGCCGCAGACCATCTCGACGCAGGTCGCGTTCGGCGCGCCGGCGGCGGACGCTGCGAGGCGTTTTGGCCAGGGAGGCGCCGCGGACGTCGGCGGCCTCTCGCGCGGCGCCTGGCCGGTCGCGCCGGACCGGCACCCGGGCGCCGCCCGGGGCGCCTCGAACGAGGGCACCCCGCTGCGCCCCGGGGGCGAGAGCTCTGACGCGTCGCTGGACGCGCCGCTGAACGCGGCGCAGCATGCGCCCGTGACTTCGCTGCTGGACCCGACGCACGGCGGACCGGCCTCGAGGTTGCAGGGCGAGGTCTCGCTGCTGAGCACGGTGTCGTCCACGGTCGGGCGCGGCGACACGGACGACGGTGCCGACGGCGGCGGCGGCAGCGCCGCTGCCGCCGCCGCCACTGCAGCCGCCGCCGCGGCCGGGGACGGGCGTGCGGGCGGCAAGCTCGCGGGCTTCCGCGCCGAGCGGCCCTCGGAGGAGGCGTCGGCGACCAACCTGGCGTCCGACTCGATCGGCTCGATGCCCGACCCCGCGCGGGAGTTTTCGCGCGACCTGCCGGCGCCCGGAAACGCGGCTAGGGCGCAGGCTCCGGCGTTCGGGCCGGCGGCGGCCTTTCCGGCCGCGGCCGTGCTGCAGGCCCCGTGCGCGGACTTTGAGAGCATCCCGCTGCGTCGCTCGACGCCGTCGGCGCGCATGGACGGCGAGCAGCTGTCGCTGCTGCTGGAGGCGTTCCGGGAGGCGGACGTGGACCGCCGCGACGCGCTCACGAGCGTGCAGCTGGGCAAGCTGCTGCGGTCGCTGGGCCTCGAGCCGGAGGAGGAAGACCTCGCGGCCGCGCTCGAGGAGCTTGCCGACCCGCGCTGCGGCGACCGCATCCCGCGTGCCGCGCTGCTCTCCTACGTGCTCTCGGGCGGCACGCGCGGCACGCGTGCCACGAGGGGCCTCGGCGGCGTGCCCGGGTCGCTCTACGGCGCGCGCAGCCGGCCGAGCAAGGCCGGCCAGGTGCCCTCGGCGGCCAGCGTGCACCGCGTCTACTCGATCGAGGGCTACCACGAGAAGCGGGTTACGCTCAAGGGCCCCGAGCCGCCCGCCGACCCGACGGCGCGGCTGCTCGGCGGCAGCGGCGACGGCTGGGGCGGCCTCGCGCACGGCGCGACCGCGCCGCCCTCGGATGCGGCGGACTGGCTCGTCGCCGGGTCGGACCACGTCGTGCGCGGCGCCGCGCTCGCGCGCGGCCCGGGCAGCGAGCCCGCCTCGACCTCGCGTGGAGACGGCGCCGGCGACGGCGCGTCGCTCCCCCGGCCCGGGTGCACGCGGTTCCAGGCGCTCTCACCGGACGGCGTCGCCGTGCTGGCCGTCGACCCGGCTTCGCTGCGCGTCGCCGGCGAGACGCAGCGCAGGGACACGATCGAGTCGCTCGCGGCCACGCACGCGCCCGCGGGGCCCCGGCCTGACGGGTGGCTGCCGGGAAGCCGCAATGCCTCGCGGCCGGCGCGCATCGTGCGCCGTCGCGACTCGTCGTTCAGCGACGAGGATGCGTCCATGGATGCTTCGACCAGCTACGACGACGACGACGACGGCGACGACGTCGGCTTTGGGGAGCGCGGCCTCGGCGGCCACCGCCGCGCCAGCACCTGGGAGGCCGGCGACGGCGCCGGCGACGGCGGTCGGGCACGGGCCCCGCACGTCGAGGACGCCCACCTCGCAGCCTACGTCTCTTCGTACGCGTTTGACGCCGTGCGCGCGTACGCCGGTGGCGGCGAGGACGCGCAGCGCAGCCCCGCGCGCCCCAGCGGGCCGGTCCCGTCGCGTCTGTCGCGAGAGGCCCAGGACGCCGCGGTCGGCGGCTCGCCGCCGCTGGCGTGCTCCGCGGCGGGCGCGAGCTCCGCGGCCTCGTCTGCGTACGAGGCGCACTCGTTCGGCGCGGACGCGGACCTCAAGGGCTGGACCAAGGCGGACCTGGCCTCGCGCTCCTCGTCGGCGCTCTCCTCGTCGGTCTCGTCGTCCCCCGCGCAGGGCTGCGCCAGGCCTTCCGGCCCCGTGGCGATGATGCTGCCGCTGCACTTTGCCAAGGCGCACGTGGTCGCGGACGTCGGCGCGTCGTCGCGCGACGGCGGCAAGGACGCGTCCGTGCGTCCCTTTTCCGTCGACGTGCCGGCCGGCGGGGAAGGGGGCAGAGGCTGGGGCACGGACGGGTCTGCGGCCGCCGGTTCCCTCGCGCGCGCCTCCCGGCGCACGTCGCCGCTGCGGCGCGTGCCGGGCAAGGTCCGCCAGTTGGGCATGCTGTTGCACCGCGCCGTGCTCAAGACGCAGCGCGGGTGGGCGACGCGGGCTGTGGACGCCTTTCTGCTGGTCTTCGCCGGCGTGGTGATCGGCTGCATCCACGGCACGGACCACGAGATCCGGGACGTGCGCGGCCGGTTCGCGCTCGTGCTGCTGGCTGTGGGAATCATCTGCGTGTGCTCGAGCCTGGGCGCGTTCGGCCGCGACCGCCTCGTGGCGCTGCGCGAGCGGCGCTCGGGCGTGGGCCCCGGGGCGCGCTGGCTGGCGGTCGAGCTGGCGGCGCTGCCCGAGGCGCTGCTGGCGCCGCTGGTCTTCTCGAGCGTCTACTACTCGCTGACGGTTCCCAGCCTGGGATTCGTGCGCCTCTACGGCGTCTGCGCGCTCGCGGCCTGGTGGGCCGCCGGCGTGGGGCACCTGGTGTCGGTGTCGGTGGCGCCCGAGAACGCGCTCGTGGCGGCCGTGGCGGTCGTCATGGTCGTCGGCGGGTTTGTCAACGGCGTCTCGCCGCCGTACCGCCAGCTGGCGCCGCTCTTCAAGCACGTGACCACGCTCTCCTACAACCGCTGGCTCGTCGAGGCCGCCGCGGTCATGGAGTTTGAGCGGCTGCCCAGCTGGCTCGCGCCAGAGCTGCGCACCATCCTCTTCACGGCAGGCCACTGCGGCCTGGACGCCTACCCGCTGCCAAACCTCGACGACGACGCCAACCTCGACGCCTACCGTGGCATCCCGCTCGACCCGGACGCGCTCTGCCGCGGGGCCATCCCCAGGGCCGTCTGGCTCGTGCTCGCCCAGGGCCTCATCCTCCGCCTCCTCACGCTCCTCGTCTCGCTCGCCTTTCCCCGAGGCATCTCGCTCGAGCCCCTCTGCCTCGGCGTCGGCGACGCCGTCGGAGGGCTCTGCAGACGCATCCGCGGCAACAGGAGGGAGGCGGGAGCGAAGAGGGCCTAGGGAGGAGCGAGCCCCAAGCGACGCGAGGGGGAGGGGGGGGGGGGGGGGGGGGGGGGGGGGGGGGCGTAGATGAGGGGGGTGACGGGGAGGAAGGGGAGGAATGGGGACGAGTGGACGGGGAGCGAGTGGGCGCGGCGAACATCCGGGGGGGGGGGGGGGGGGGGGCC
>PGFX01004438.1:0-21192 GCA_003612995.1 Prototheca bovis | reverse complement strand
TGGCCCCCCCCCCCCCCCCCCCCTCCACACGCACACGCGTCGCTCTCCCCTCCCCCCGCCCACGCGCGGAGCTGCCGCTCGCTGCCTGGCGCCCACCGCGGCTCACCACCTCCCTTTCCTCTCCCCTTCCCCTCCCCCCTCCCCCCTCCCCTCCCCCCCGTCCTCCCGCGCGGCGGTTGAGGTGGCAGAGGCGCCGTCCCGCAGCGACTCGCCGCGCGCGCGCGCGCGGCTCGTGGCCGGCTGCTGGGAACAGGCCGCCAGCGTGGCGGCCCGCCGGCCCAAGATTGGTTGCAAAAAATTGTGCCGTCGCTCGGTTCGGCGATGACGGGGTTGCGCTGCCGCGCCGGGCACCCGCCCGACGACGGGGCGCTCTCGCCGCTAGCCGCCCGTGAGAATGGTACCGCAGCAGACACCCCGAGGGCGGGAGATGAGACTGCCGTGCGGGTGCTCAAGAGTCCGAGCATGCTGCACCCGGACGAGCAGGCACATCAGTTCACGACGTCCGTCAGCGCGTCGGCTTCGCCCAAGCCCGCGCCGCGGGGCGGCTTGTGCGACGCCATCCGCGGTCTCCAGGTAGGTCCGGCCGCGCGGTCTGTCGGGGCTGGGAGCGAATGGCCGCGGGAGACGCTCGACGGGCAGGGAGGGGAGGGGCGCGGGGGGGGTCGGGGCGTCCCGGGGGGTGGTGGGAGTCGGCGGACCGCGAGAGGAGGGGGGGCGGGGAGACGGCCGCCTGGAAAAGGGAGGAAACGGGCACGCTCGGCGGCAGAAAAAGGCAGAGCGCGGAAAGGCGGCGCAGCGACGCGTGCTGCTGTGGAGGCTGCGGGCGAGCGTCGTGATAGGGAGGGGGGCCTGGACGGGCTCGCGAGGACGTGCACCACGAGAAAGCGCGTCGCGCCTCGAGGCTCACGTCGAGCCTCACTCCTCGCGCCCCCTCCTTTGCGTCTTTCGCAGATGCAAATGCACCAACACCACGCCCGGGACCTGCCATTTTCGGGGAGGTTGCCCGCCCACCTCGACTTTGACCCGCTCGAGCGCAGCTCGTTCGCAGTCCCGCCGCGCAGCCTCGACTTTGCCGCGCTTGCCGACGAAGCCTGGGAGCGCGCTGCCCTCGACGATGCAGATGGATCCGACGAGGCTTGCTGCGATGCCGCGGCGGACGGGCGCGGCGATATCCACCATCTCGACTCTTCCCGTGAAGAGAGGGGTGGCTCGGTACTTGGCACTCCCGCAGTCGAGGTTCTCGGGTTTCTCGACGACCGCGCTGGGGGCACAGGATCGGAAGGAGATGGCGTCGACACCGACGACGGAGAGGAGACCCCAAGGGGAGAGGAGGTCGCACCTCTCTCCCCTCCGGCTGCTGCCCCTCGACTTCCTGCTGCCTCTTTGCGCACGTCAGTGACGCCGTCGTTCGAGACGGCCGCAGAGGGGGTGGCCAGCACCGCCCGCCTCGACCGACCCACTTCGATCAGCAGCTCCGCCTCCCCCGATTCGACGAACGCGCACTCTGTCGTCGCCTCCGTGCCCACCGGCTTCGGGGCCGCGGGACGGCGCCCAGCCGCCGTCCCCCCTGCCTGTGCAGCTGCCGGCCCCGGGTCGCCGCCCACATCGAACGCGGCGGCGGCACCGTCCTTCCGGTCGGGCGCCTCGGCGTCCGCGTCGACCTCTCCGGATGCAAAGGCGTCGGTGGCGGCCGAGTCTCCGAGCGGCCGCCTTTCGACGGCCCGCGGCGGACGATCTTCGAGCCACGCTCGGCGCACGTCCCTGCCGCCGCACGCACGGCGCCCCCTCTCGCACGCTGCCGACCCCGCGTCTCCGTCGGTGGATCTCTGGCAGTCGATGGAGAGCCGAGCATCACGTCTCCCCGCGCGTCACCGTCCCCTGGAGCTGCTTTTCGGATTTGGGCACGACGTGTCGCCTGAAAAGGACCCTACGCCGGCGAGCGGGCGCGACGAGGCCGAGGCCGAGGTCGAGCGCGGCGTCGAGGAGGAGGAGGCGAGCGGAGAGGGGGACGAGGTGTTTCGAGCCATGCTTCCCTCCAATCTCTGCTCCGAGGTCGACGCGAGCGATGCCTACGACGCGCGCGAAAGAGGATTTTCGGATAAGAGCACCTCGCATGCGTGCGCAGGCGGAGGCTCGGAGCGATCTGGAGGAGCTGGCGCGGGCAGGGGCGCGGGACGGTCGGAAGATGCGGATGCGATCGAACGCTGGGAACAGTCCGAAGATGCGGGTGCGGCCGGAGACGCGGACGAGTCCGCCCCAGGCGCGACGAGGGGCGCCTGCCACGACGACGGCGCACCACTGCGGTCGGCAGACGAGGACTGCCTCGAGGGGCGCGCCGCGCTGAACCCTCGATTCTTCGACTCTCCGCAGGCGCGCCTCTCGCGCGCAATCCCCCCAAACTCGCCGGCAACGCAGGCCGTCTCTCCGCTCCGTCAGGCGCACGGCTCCCGACGAGGCAGCTCGCCGGCAAGGCCGCAGTCGCTCTTCGCAGCCTTTTGGTTCGCGGAAGGGCCGGCACATGGGACCGTAGTGCGCTCCGGAGAGCGCCCAGATGGAAGCAAGGAGCTTGACGCTTGCAGTCCTGCCCGCCGGGAGGCGACGGCGTGGGAGCAGGACGAGGCTGGAGGCCCCGGGGCGCTGGCGCGCTCTTCGTTTTTCAGGAAACCGGCGGGGCTCGCCGCGGCCGGCGAGTCCGACCGCGGAGGTGTCGACGAGGAGCGCATCGATTCGCCGCACGAGTCGGCGCTCACGCCGCTGTCCCAGCCGATGCTCACGCCCCAGTCCGGGGTGAGGCGTGGAGATGCGGAGCTCCAAGGGCGCGAAGAGCCCGAGGCCACCTCCGTGCCGGCAGCGGAGGAGGAACAGCAGCACGAGGAGACGCCACCGACGCTCGACGGCGACATCGCTGACGGACCGCCAGCCGAGATGGAGGGCACCGATCGGAGTGACACCGGACCAGCGCCCGGCGCGACTCCCCGTGCTCAGGCCGACGGTTCGTCGGCGGTCGATCGCGAGAGTGCGCCCCTTGCGGTGGAGCTCTCGACCGCCCCGCGCGCGAGCCCGTCGTTCCACACGGCTCTGGACACGGTTCCGCGCAACGCATCGCTTGCAGAGTCCTACAGTAGCCGTCCGGCCCCCGTGTCCGCTTCGAGGAGCTCTTTGGACGCCCTCGGGGGCGCACCAAGGAAGACGGCGGCTGGAGCCGGCGCGTGGAGCCAAACTTTCGTCGGTGCGTTCGACGAAACGCTCGACGACGGTATCTTCGGCGTCGCGGAGGATGCAGGCGCGGCCGGCGTAGCGGGCGGAGACGTCGCCGAGACGTCCGAACGCGCCGCCGCCAACGGGGTCGCCTCGAGATCGGATGGCGGGTCTGCCGCTGGCACCCCGACAGGGAGCGCTGTGGGTGCGGACGCGACCGTGGACGCGTTCGACCCAGCCGAGGACCTCTCGGAGGAGTCATCGGAGCAGGAGAGCATCTCGGGGGACGTCTCGAGCGACGAATCCGAGAGCTGCGACGACGAGGAGCGCGGCATCGAGGCGGGCGGAGGAGTCGTCAGCGTCCGGCGCCTTTCCGCTCGCCCCGACGATCGACCCGCAGGGAACGCGGCTGACGGCGTTCCTCTGGCGCCGGACGCGGTCGCGTCTCGGGCGCCAGACTCGTTCGCATCTGCAGACGAGGGCAGCGACGACGGCGAGGACAGGGGGTATGCAGACGAGGCGTCCGAGACCGACGTCTCGTCGCCGCTGCCGCCCCGGCGCAGCGCGGTGCGACCCCGCATGCTCTTCGGCGAGTCGATGGACGAGCTGATCGCCTCAGACACCGGGGAGTTTTGCACCGCGCCTATTCGAGTGGCCTTTGGCGGCCACCGGGCTGCTGCCGCCGAGCTGCCTCTGGCCTTTGCGCCCCGCACGCTGAGCACCGAGTCGAGCGACTACGTCACGGCCGCGCCGACGCGCGCCGCCTCGACGGTGTCCCCCCCCGCGTCACGTCCAACCAGCGCGGATGTCCGCGAGGTGGCCGTCGGCGCCTCGACGATTTGCGAGCCCGTGCACGAGGAGCGCGAGGAAGAGGAAGCGGAGGGAGAGGAAAGAGGGGTTGATGGGGGGGAAGAAGAGGGGAGCGATGCTGGTGGGGTGACCGGCGAGAACGCCGAAGCGGCAGCCGCCGCCGAGGCACTGCCTCGAGGAGACGGACGCGACGACACCGACCCAGGCGTTTCCGTCCGGCACGAAGGTGGACCTGAGCGGGGGGGCACCGACCGGGGCGACGTCGTCGACGAGCCCGGCCACCTCGCCGATGCCAGCGAGGGAGAGTCCGCTCCCGCGCGACGCGCATCCCAGGACATGCGTCGACTTTGCAAGGTTGCCGAGAAGCTGGAACGCTTTTCTCTGGCTGCATCCGACCAAGCCGGCGCGTCGGAAGGCTCCGCGCCAAACCTCGTTCCCGAGCAGGAGATCGTCGCCTGCTCGTCCTCGACCGACGGCGGCGTGGGGTCGGGCTTGAACGATGCGGCGCGTAGGCCTTCTTTCGAAGAGGTCGATCCGACGCCCTTCGAAGGACCGCGCCTTTCGCCTCGACTGGTGGCTCGCGCCTCGACACCTCGCTCAGGGCCGCGCTCTGCCCGCCGCGAGGCCTCTGCCGAGCAGGCAGAGCTGGCTTTGCACCAAGCGTCGACCGCGCTGGACCAAGCGAAAAACGCGCTGAGTCAGGCCGAGGACGCGCTCGAGAAGGTGCGCCGCGAGGAGTTTAGCGAGGCGAACGACGAAGAGGCACCGGGTGAGGATCGAGGGACGATCATGGAGGAAGCCGCAGATGACACACACCGGGAACAGCACCGAGGTCCCGCGCCCGACGACACGCGGACGGCATCGCTCTGCGGTTCTGCCGCGCTCTCACGGAGCGGTCTGTCCGCATCCGAGTCGAGTTTGCCACTGCCGTCGGACGCCGCCTCCGAGCCCGTGTCGCACGGCGTGTCCCCGCCGAGGTCCTCGGCCGTGAGGCCGTTCGCGTCACCTCCGCGATCTCCTTCTGCCACGCTTCAGGCGTCGCAGCCCGTCTCGTCGCTCCCATCGCCATTGTCGTCTCCGCCTTCCGTCTTTGCGAGTCCGTCCGTTTCGCGTGGCCGCGTGCTTAAGCGCTCGTCCAAATTTGCCCGGCAGCCCACTTTTTCCACGGCTGCGGCCGGTCGCCACGCGCGCTTCCTTGCTCGAGCCCCAGGGGCTGCGACGGCCACAGAGTCACCTCTCCAAGCGGAGTCGATGGTGACTGCACTCGAAAATCCAGCGTCGGACGAAGAGCGCTCGGAAGGAGCGGCGGCGCACCAGCGGCGTGACGTCGAGGAGCCGCAGGACAGCACCGCGGAATCTGGCGACGGACGTGTCGACAATGCTGTCGTCATGGGATCCTTGGAGCAGCACGAGAGGGATGGCGGCGGCGTAGTCTGTGCCGTCGAGGCGGAGGCGGGCGGCTCCGACGTCGACGGCGACGCAGAGGCGGAGGCGGGCGGCTCCGACGTCGACGGCGACGCAGAGGCAGGAGAGGACCACGGTGACGGCGGCGGTGCTTCGGAGGCAGTCGAGCTCGTTTTGCACGACGACTGCGCGGTGGCCGCGGAGGAGCCATCGTCTCCGCAGGTGCGCCTGCTCGCGTCGCCTATCGACGCGTCCGAGACGACCGCCTATGCTTCTCCGCTTCCTGCGAGTCGGACTGCGGCGGTTGGAGAGGCCAGCTCCTCCCTGGCAGTGTCGAACGAGGCCACGTTTGCGCTCGGCGAGTCGATCGCGTGCGATCGCAGCGACAGCGACGCTCGGGAGCCGTCGGGATCGGATGCTCTGCGACCCACTCACCCACGCCGCTTTCGCTGTCCGACCTCCGCGATGGGTTCGGAGAGCTGTGAGGCGACGTCGACCCCGCACAAGAGCCTCGGCCTGACCGCGCTGCAGAGCGTAGAGACGTCGCAACCCTTCCAGACGCCGCTCTCGCGTGACAACGTTTCCGCCACGGACGCAGGCGGGGCGATGCAGAGCGACTCTCTGAGCGAGGTCTCGCAGCGGCCGCAGCCTTTGGTCCTTCTCTCGCTTTCGATCCCCGAGCACCCGGACGACGACGACGACGATGACGATGCCCGCGATTCGACGACAGACCAAGACATCGCGTCACCTACTGGCGATCTGAACGGCGCCGAACAAGAGACGCTTCCCGCGACTCAGTGCGAAGCAGGGGTCGGCGTCGAGCAGTCGTCCGCTGGCGAGGCCGCCGAGATGCCGCACGCGCCCGAGACCGCGACGGACGGCTTCATCGGTGGACAACGCCCGGTTGGCTCCGAGGACGACGACGACGAAGCGGTCATGGAGGATGTCGAGGAGACCTCGAAGGGCAGCGTGCTCTCGGACGGAGAGAGCGTCGGGGAAGCGTCGCCCGCGGACGCGGCAGCCTCGGCTCGCTCGGCGGCGCCGCTGCTCTCTGCTCGGCAGCCCTACGGCGACCGAGCGCGACCCGAGCGCGCGCCTCGCTGCCCGCCGTTGTCTACCGCCGCGGCCCCCTCTCCAGTAGTTCGGCTCCTGAGCGCGGAGACCAGCGCTCCAGGATGCCCCACCGACCGCTCGTCCGTCTTCAGCAACCCGATCTTCGAGGACGACGCGTCACGGGCGGAGGAGGAGGGCGTCGCCTCTTCGCGCCCGAGTTGGGGCCGTGACACCGTGACGCCCGACGGCCGCATCCTGGTGCGAGGTTTGCACTCTTTGGGGTCCAGAGACACCCACCGGGGTTTTCGGGATTTCCCGACGGACCTCGACGCGACACGCACTTCGAACCGTCTCTCCTCTCTGCCCCCGCCGACCCGGGGCGACATCGGCGATGCACCGGGGACCGACCGCGCGCAGGGCCACCGGTTCATGCGCTCGGGGCTCGTGGTCCCGTCTCTGCAGCTCCCGCACTCTTCCAGGATGCCCTCCCAGGACAGCGTCCCGACCATCGGCGACCTCTGCTCGCCGTCTCCCGACCCGATACCCTCGGCGGAGACCTCTGCAGGCTGGGGGGCCGCACACCACGGAGCCGGCTGCGCGGCGGCGCTCGTTTCCGGGGGAGTCCCCGTTCTCTCCAGCAGATCGTCGGTCCCGAGACCGGGCGCTCCCTCGCACACGTTCGGTCGGCGACTCACCGCCCTTCCGAGCGCGGAGTCCATCGGTCCTCTTCTCTTCAGAGCGGCCAGCGGCTCTGGACAGCTCTCTGAGCCGTCGACCGGCCGCGCCGCCTTGGAGGTTCTCGACAAGGGCTCCGAGCGCGCCACGCCGGGCGGCGCTTCAGAAAGCCTTTCGAACGCGGGTGCGACATCCAGGTCCGCCTTTCCGCCCGCGCCGGATGACGTCGCTCGCGTGCACCGCTCCACGGCCGCGTGGCCTGCTCCAGAGAACTCGGCCGAGTGGGCGTGCGCGGTCGTGGACGCTCGCGAGGAGGCCGAGCGCCTCGCGATGGATGCGGGACAGATCGTTGATGCGTCAAGGTCCATTTCGCGCGAACCAAGCGCGTTCCAGGTCGCGTCCGCGCGCCCTCGCGGGCCTCGCCTCGCCAACCCGTCCACGACCCCGCCTCGTCTGATCGCCGCCTCTCCGCTGCCCGAGGGCGAGACCTCGCAGACCTCGACGCGGTATGCAACTCCGGAGGCGTTCTCGCGACCGGCGTCGCGACTCCCGTCGTCCGTCTCCGAGGTCTTGGCCGAGCTCCCCCCTGTGCCAACCTCGGTGCCGGCCCCCCAGGAGACGGCAACTGCCGCGCAGATCCCGAACATGCCCGACGTGCCCAGCGGGAGCCCCCACGTCTCGCGGCGGCAGAGCCCGCGCATGGTGGAAGTCGAACTAGCGTCGGGGGAGGTGATGCTCGCCCCGCTGGCTGAGGAAAGCGGCAGCGACGACGACGACGCTGACGCCAGCGGCGCAGAGATCGAAGAGGATGCCGAGCAGCGGGTCGCCGGGGAACGGCCGGCGGGCGATCAGTCGCTGGCCGCGCTTCCCACCTCTGCTGCGGACGATCAAGTTCTCGGGGCGCTCATGACGATCGACTCGGCCGCCGTCGATCTGTCCGCCCTTTGCGCGAACGCTTCGAGCCCAGCCGGGGCGGGGACGCGCGGCGTCGCGGTCGACGGCGGCAGCGCGGTCTCCGCGCCCGCAGCGGATCGCCAGAGCGCCTCTGCGCCGGACATGGCCCTGGACGGGAGTCTCGGGGACGTCACGACCGCGCCGCCGTCTTCCCAGGGGCTATTCGAGTCGCCTGCCGGCAAGGGCACGCGGTCGGAGGGCGTGGCGAGGGCGTCCTCGCCGTTGCTCGCCTCTCCCGCGCAGCAAGGCGAAGCTGTCGCGGTCGACGGCAGCGGGCCGCAAGCGGACGCCGAGAGCGCCCCCGCTGGCTTTGACGCCGCCGAGATGGCCCGGGCCGCGGAGAGGTTGGCCAGACCGCTTGGCCCGATGGCTCGAGCCGCGGCGGCGTTCAAGCCGGCGATCTCGAGAGGCGCCTTTGGCAGCGCGATGCTGATGAGAGATCTCTCGGGACGTAGGACGGGGGCTGTATCCAAGCCGGCCGGGGGCGCCGCTTCGGCAGCAGGCGACCCCGCAGTTGCCGCTCGGAACGGGGCGGGCGCCAGGGTCGCTGCGATCGCCGCCAAGGCGCCTACCGCGGCGACCATTCCGGTGGCCTCGGCTTCGCTCGGGTCTCTAGGGCCAGGCCCGCTGTCCACGGCCGCCGCTGGCGTCGCTCCCCCCGCGCTCGCGGGACGGCCGTCCGAGGGCCTCGTGGAGAGCTTTGCGCCCCCCCTCGGTGCGGCCATCGCGGAGCGCGAGATGCGGTCCAGGTATCTTCGGCGCGGCGCTGGTTCGCTAGCGCCAGCCACGAGATCGCTTTCGATGCAGCACGGCCGCGAGCGCACCGACGATCGCTCGTCACTGAGGCCGCTCGGCGCGAACGTCCAGGCTGTGCAGCTCCGGAGCCTTTCGCTTTCCGACGTGCAGGGGTCACGGCGGGGGCGCCCTTGCGAGCTCGTCCACACGCAGGGGTCTCGTTCGCTCCGCCACCTCGAGACGCAAGAGCGTGGCTCACTTCAGGCTGGCGAGCCTCGGGCGCAACGCTCGCTCCGGCCCGACGAGCCGCAGGTGCGCCACGCCCTCGTTGGCGAAAAGCCGACGGAGCACCTCTCCTCTCCCGGCGGTGCCGAGGATGCCGTGGAAGCCAACGCGGCCCTGGACGCCATGAATGCTCGGCGCTTCTCGGCCGAGAGGTCCGTCTCCTTTGCGCACGCGTCGAGCGTCGAGGCGAAGGGCAGGGGCATTCGCGACGGCACGTCCGTCCGTGAGCGCGGCGTGCAGGCGACGCAGGTCGACGCCGAGTCCGACCCGGCGGCCGGCGCGGGACGCGGCGCAAAGGTCGTTCGCGCCGCGGCCACGCAGACTTGCGAGTCGCCAAAGGGTGGCGTCGAGCTTCATGCAACGCCCCGCCCGGAGATGGAGCCTGCGGTCGCCTCTGAGCTCCAGAGCGAGTCGTTCGTGACAGCCATGGAGACGCCGTGCTCCAAGGTTGTCCCTCCCGAAGAAAAGCGCCGCCTCTCGACCTCCTATCCATCCATCGACGTCTCGACCCGCCTGGAGCTCGACGACCCCTCTGGCGACGCCGAGCGGCGGTTTGCCGAGAAGGTGCGGATGGCTCAGCGTGCGCACCGCGAGGACCAACTGGCCTCGGAGGAGCGGGTGAGCATCGGAGCCGTCCGCAGCGACCAGTCGGACTCGACTCGGCGCGGCCACGTCGGCTACCCGACCGTCGACTATGACATCTCTCGATCTCCGTCGGCGGCGAAGGCGGCGGTCAAGAAGACGCTCGGCAAGCCCGGCCGCTTTTCCACCTGCCCAGAGCCGGGGCCCCACTCTGCCGGGTTGCTTTCCGCGTCCACCGCCCCTCTGGCTCCCTCGGCTTCGACCGCTCCCCCGTCCGCCTTCGTCGACGCATCTGCGTCGTTCGCCCCGAGCTCTCTCGGGCCTGACGTGTCGGCAGCCCCGCACGACCTGCGCGCTGCGGTCGCCGCCGCCGTGGCCCCGCTCGTGCAGCGCATCGCGCTGCTCGAGGACGAGCTCGAGGCTGCGCGAGGCGAGGCTGCGCGCGCCTCGATCCGCACCGAACGACTTGACAGCGCCGAAATCGAGCTCGAGGCAGCGCGCGTCGTGCTTGCGAAAACGCGCAGGGACGTCCTCAACTCGTTCACGAGGGGTACAAGGCCAGGCGCATCAGCCGGGTGGATCCAAGAACAGAGAACGGTCCACCAGGGCGAGCTCCCGAGCTCGGACGCGGGCGCGGTCGCCAGCCCGCGAGCGGCCGTGCAGTTGGATCGCGCGTGGCTTACCGCGCGCGCGCAGGCGAACGGCGACGCGGTCCGTTCGCCGGACGTCAGACGGGCCGCTTCGCCGCCGCCGCCGCCGCTGCCGAAGCCCGCGGGCTCGTGGGCCGGAGGCCTGCCGATCCCGACGCGGGACGACTGGGAGGCACGGCTGGCGTCCAAGGACGATCCCGAGGACGAGCCTCTCCCGAGCTGGGTCGTCAAGGCGTTCGCGGAAAGGGGTGCCTACGGCGAAGGCCCCTCGAGCGACTGGGCAGTGCTGTCGTCTGACCGCGCCCAGAGGGACGGCGCGGCCGAGTCCGGGGCCCACGAGCTTTTGTGGAGCCCACAAGGCGCGCACAAGGGCGACGTGATGACGACGCGCAGGAGGAGGGAGACCTCGGCGCCCGCTCCAGACCCGCGGGCAGGCAGGGGGCTCGATGAGCCCTACCCGGCTGATTTTTACCCCACGGTCGCGGGGCCGGCGGCGCCGTACCAGCGCTCGTCGCGCTCGCAGAACGCCTCTCCCCAGGACCCCCGTCGGGCGCCGCCCATCTTCCGCGCACACTGGTCCCTCCACGGCGCGCGCGACGGCGCCGACAGGGCACGCCCGACGGGCTACGATCGTCGCAATCTGCAGCCGTGGAGGCCAGAAGAGTGGCACGGTCACGCGGACTATGACCGCTTCGAGGGTGCCCCTCCGCCGCAGAGATACTCCGCTCGATCGCGCGACTATACCGCCGCCGCGCCCAGATTGTACGACCGCGAGGCCGCCGTTCCCACTGCCCCTTACGGGTCGTACGACACGACCTTGCCGCGAAGACCCGGCGGGCCCGCGTACGACGAGGGCAGCGGTCGTCAGTGCGGGAGCCTCTCTCCGCGCGAGCACGCTGCCTTCAAGCGCGGCTTTCGCGACCCGTTCCCGTCCTCGGAGGACTCGCTGCGGTCGGGCCGCATCCCCGCGCACCGCCGGGCGGCGCCGCCACTGGACGCTGCCGAGTCGTCCCGGGGCGCCCCGCCCCCTGCGCTCTCGCCTCGGGAGCGTGCGGAATTTCGCGCATCTTGGGAAGCCAGCGAAGAGGCGGCGCGGAAGAGACGCGTCAACAGGAGACCTGTGGGCGCCGAGTTTGTCCCGCTCTCGGCCGCCGCACCCCTCTTGGGACGCAGGCACGAGTAGAGCATGCCGAGCTGTCGCTGGACGTTGCGCCATCCAACACCGCGCGACCCTTTTTTTTTCGTAACCACGCACGCTCCAGCGCGCCAACATTTCCAGCGCCTGTCGCCCCACCGCTGCTTGACTTTGTTTGCCTTTTTTGTGTTGATTTTTTGTACGCAAGCTTTCGACCCACCCTTCGCCTTGGCTCCTCCCTCCTCGCCATCTGCCCTTTAGCCTCTTGCTGGCGATTTGCTTTCGTGGCGCACCGCCTTTGCTCGCGCGGTCTGCACCCCATCCCCGCCTGCACGCTGCCTGTTTCCGCCCGCGCCCTGCCCCCGCAGACCCCAGACCCCGCCCGCACGCTCGCCTCGATGCGCTTTTTCCCTCTCTGGAGGACGTCGCAGCCTTTCCTGTAGCTCGCCCAGACAGCCGCCTGCACCGTGGCGACGCGCGTTGCAAGTCGCGGACCGAGGGAACGAAAGAGTGCGCAAGCGCCGCACTCGACGCGAGCGCTTGGAGGACGGACAGCGTTGCTCACGGTCGGGTGCAGATTGATCGAGCATTGGTGCCCAAACAGAAGTCGTGGCGCGCAACGGAACGCGCTCAGAGGGGGGTGGGATGGGGAGCGCCCCACAGAGCGGACGCATCGGGGAACTGCGAAGAATCGCGAGTGCTGCGGTGCGCATGGCGAGGACGCAGGTGCCCGCGCGCAGGTTCTCCGAAGAGGTCGTCTAGTCACCTCGTCTGGAAGCCGAACAAACGGCGCTTGGAAAAGATCACCTTCGCCCAGGCAAGCTAGGGTACTTGTAGCTTGCCTTGTGGTGAGCCCTGGAGGCTGCGGGGTCTAGTGCGAGCGGCCTGCTCGGACGCATCTCCCGTGGGCGCTGCCCGTCCGCGCCGGACGCGGACCCGGTGGAGCTCGGCCTGCCTTCGTCCGCCATGCGCGACGGAGGCTGCGGGCGCGACGAGACGGCAGGAAAGCGCCGCCCGCCGGACTCTTGGGACCTGGACGAGTCGTGGGAGCCCGCAGCTTGCGACCACCTCGCCTCCGGGGGCGTCTGCCAAGACGAAGTCGGCCACGGCCCGTGCCACGACGGCACCAACATGGACGGTTGCTGCACGTGCGGAGGGGCGAGGCGCTGCGGCTGCGGCTGCGGCTGCGGCTGCGGCTGCTGCTGATGCCACTGCGCGGGGGAAGCGTCTTGGCCTTGCCACTGCGCGACTGGACGTTGAGTCTCGGGAGAAGGGGGTCGCTGGTGGGATCGATCGATCGATTGAAGCGCATGGGCCTCTGCCGGCTGCTGCTGCCGTTCTGGCAGAACCTGCCAGGAGGGATCAAAGGGTTGCGGCGGTTGTAACTCCTGAGGTCGACCGGGGTCGCGCCCCTGCCACTGCGCGGGCAACTCCTGAGGTCGCTCGACGCCGTGCAGCGGCAGCTGCTGCGCTTGCTGCTGCTGCTGCCAAGCCGGTCGCTGGGCGTACGGAGGAAGCTGTAGAGCAGGCTGCTGGGATTGCTCCAGAGGCGGCTGGGCGGGCTGCTGGAATTGCTCCAGAGGCGGCTGGGCGGGCTGCTGGAATTGCTCCAGAGGCGGCTGGGCGGGCTGCTGGAATTGCTCCAGAGGCGGCTGGGCGGGCTGCTGGAATTGCTCCAGAGGCGGCTGGAGGTGCTGATGCTGCGGTTGCCACTGTTGCTGCTGGTCTGACGCCTGCATCGGCTGTTGCCATGGCTGCTGCAGATCCAGCCCTTGCGAGGGCTGTTGCCACGGCTGCGGAGGCTGCTCGGGGCGTTGCTGGCATTGCGAGTCTTCGTGCTGCGCCAGCGGGCGACCGACGGCCTCTTGAGGCCAACGCTGCTCCGGCGACGTGGGGTCCGACCACCGCTGCTCGGGCTGGTGCTGCTCGGGCTGGTGCTGCTCGGGCTGCTGTTGCCACCGCTGGTCAGGCCGCTCAGGCTGCTGCTCGGGAGGCCGCTGCCAGCGCTGCTCCGGCGGTCCACGCTCCGGCTGCTGCTGCCACTGTGGCTGCTGGGATGGCTGTGCAGGAGGCGCGGGACGCTGCCACGTCGATGGATGCAGAGGAGGAGACGGCTGCTCCCATCCTAAGGGTTGCGAAGGCGGCCGTTCCGCCTCCCGTTGCGGCGGACCAGTGAGCGAAGTGTCCCAACGCTGATCGTGACCCTCCTGCCACCGTGGAACTGACCCCTGCCTCTCCCCCTGCCCCGCCTCCCACCGAGCCCCCACGCCCTGAGGCGCCGCGTTCTGCCACGGCTCTGCTGCGATAGCCGTTCCTCGTTCCCACGGACGCGCTTCCTCTCCCATCGGTGACGACCCCCATCGCAGAGCCCCTAGTCCCTCCTCCCGGCTCCAGGGACGCGCTTCCGCCCCCCCCAGTCGCTGCTCCTGCCGCGGCAGGCCCTCCGACGGCGGCCGCCCCAGGTCCTGCACCCTGCTCGGGGGCCGCCACGGAGTCCCGTCGACAGTCCCATCCGGCTCGGCCTTGAGCGGTCGCATCACGCGACCAGCACCAGGAGCCAAAGGTGCAGGCGGCTCGGCGGACGTCCACGCCGAAAAGGACGGCGGCGTCGACTCGACGCGGGGCGCCGCCGCAGTCTCGGGCGGAGCACGCGTCGCCAGCCGGGCGCCCGGCCCGGGAGTGACAAAGGGAGGAATCGATTCGAGGCTCGTCGGGGGGATCGGAGAGGGCTGCGAAGATGCTTCGAGCGCAGCCGAAGGCGGCGGCGAGCGCGCGCGAGAGTCCACCGCACGGGCCTCGGCCCCTCCGGCGCCTTCTCGCGCAAGCGCCCTTCGGGGGTCGAGCGGAGCTGCGGCGGGCGGAGGGCCATCCGATGACCGTCCGACCACAAGAGCGACTCGCGCCGCCGCGCCGCCCCCCGCGCCGGGCGCCGATGCCCGTGCGCTTGCAAGAACAGCGCTCTTCGACGCCGGTGCGTCGCCGGGCTGGCTCGCCTTTGCCTTTCTCGCTGCCGCACGTGCCCTTGGGTCGCTCGGGAGAAAAGACTGGCCAGCGCCCGCCGAGGCGGATGCCTCGCGCGAGCCCGGCGCCTCTCTTCCCACACGTGGCGCGCCGATCGCCGACGAGGTCCCGGCGCCCTGAGATGCGCCAGGCGCTGACGAGGTCCCGGCGCCCTGCGACACGCCGGACGTCGACGAGGTCCCGGCGCCCGGCGATGCGCCGGGCGCGGATGAGGTGCCCTGCCTAGCACTGGGCGCGGTTGAGGACGCCACGGGAGCAAGCGCCGTGCTGACCTCCACCTGCGCAGCGCCCTGCTGCGCCGCCTTCCGAACCTTCATCCGCGCCCTTGGGTCCGATGGCAGGATCGCGTGAGGGGCTGTGGCGACGGGTTGCAAAGCCCCAGCCGCGGGAGCGGACGGCGCAGACTCGGAAAGCCAGCACGCGGGAACCTCGACCGCATCAGAGCCGGGAGACTGCAGCTCGGCGCCCCCGGCTCCCCGTGTCGACTGTGGCTGGGCGCCCTCGCCGTCCAGCCCCGGCGGCGACCGGACGCCCTCGCCTCCCTGCCCTCGCGTCGCCTGGCCTTGTGCCGTTTGGGCACCCTCTCCCTCGCTCCTGCGGCGCGCCGCCTCCTCTCGTCGCCTCTTCTCTTCTTCCTCGCGCCGATTCCGATCGTCCTCGGCAAAGTACTCGTCGAACGTGGGCATGAGGTCCGGAGGCGCGGCCCTGAAGGCGTCCGCGCCCGGTCCTCGGCGAGCTGCGCCCCGCGCGCGCACTCCTGGGAGCCACGGGAAGAGCTCGGCTGCGTCGGCGTCCTCGACGACGAGACCCCGCTCGCGCGCGTCATCGAAGAGCGCCCTCCACTCTGGACACCCCCGGAGTCTGGCCTCGGCGCCCAGGATCCAGAGCGCCCGCCGGCCACGGGTGATGCCGACGTTCATGCGCCGCACGTCCGAGAGGAAGCCGATGCCGCCAGGCGCGCCGGCGCGGACGCAGCTGAAGATGGCCACGTCCAGCTGCTTGCCTTGGAACGAGTCGATCGTGGCGACCTGCACCTCAGATGCCGCCTGCGATCCGAGCTCGCGCTCCATGGCACGCTTGATCTCTGCGACCTGCTCGCGGTACGGCGTCAGCACGCCGACGCGCACCGGGCCGGGGACGCTGCCGGGGCGCGAGCGCGCGGCGCGGGCCAGGAAGGCTCGCAGCTCGCCGAACAGGCCCGCGGCCATGGCTGCCTCGGCCGCGTTGGACACGGACCCGGTCGTTGCGATCGGCGGCGGAGCGTCCGGAGATGGAGCGGGCAGCAGCAGCTGCCCGTCCGCGCTGGGGCCCGCTGGGGCTCCAGCGGGCGCCTCGAGCCCCACACCGCCAGCGAGCGCCGGACCCGAGGCCGCCCCCCCCGCGAACGCCCCGCCCGCGAACGCTCCTCCGGCACCTCCGCCTCCCCGTCGCTCGACCCCCCGCGCAACGTCGAAGACGACGTAGGGCTTGAAGAGCGGATGGAGGTAGAAGACCTCGTCCGGGAGCGCGAGCACCGAGGGCGCGTCGAGCAGCGCATCCTGGTAGAAGAACCGCGACGGGAAGCGTCGGATGGACGGGTGCATGCGGTACTGTACCTGCAGCACCGACGGCTTGACGCCCCCAGTCGAGAGCCGCTCGAAGAGCGACCGGTCGAGCAGGGCCGCCTTGGCCGCCTCGGAAAGGATGGTGGCCGGCAGCTGTTGCGGGTCCCCGACCAGTACGCACCGCCTCGCACCCAGCGCCAGGGGCTGCAGCGCGGCCGACTCGGACGCCTGCCCGGCCTCGTCGATCAGCACCGTCTCGAATGGCGCGCCCGCGGCCGCGGCCAGGAACGACTTGCGACGCGTCGACGACAGCGTCGCGAACACCATCTCGGCCTCGCCCAGCAGCGCGGCCTCGATGTCCATGTCCACGGCCGTCGATCGTCCGGGGGGCAGCGCGTCATAGCCCGAGCCCCCGTTCGCCCGCGCCAAGACCGCCGGCGCTGCGGCCTCGAGGCGCTTCAGCTCGCCGACCGTGCGCTGCTGCTCCGTCACCAGCGCGACCAGGCGAGACGTCAGAGACTCGCGCTCGGCCAACAGCGGAGAGGCAGCGGGCACGGGCGGCCCGGCCGGAGCTGCCGCGTCGGAGGAAGAGGTCTGCCCGGTCGAGGCGGTGTCGGCGGCAGCGGCGGCGGTGGCAGCGGAGGGGACGGACGGCTCGCCCGGGGCGGCGGCGGCGGGAGCGCGTCGGTCGAGCTTCGCGGCCGCGCCGGTCTCCCGCTCCGGAATCGCGCCAGCGCCGGGGCCAGAGACCCGATCCGCGACGGGCAGGCCACCCGCCTCCCCGCCTCGTCGCTCCTGGCCTGCGCCCGCGAGCTCCGCCGCGTCCCTGCGACGCTGGCGCCGGCGCTCGCGCCGTCGCTCGCGCTCGCGCTCACGCTCCTCGGCCTCGATCCTGCGATCGACGTCAGCTACCGCGCGGGCGAGCTCCGAGGCTTCGCGGCCGAGGCGCGCGGCGTGGCGCCCGAGCGCGCCGTGGCGCACGCGCCAGTCGTCCGGCCGCGTGGCCCGGACGCCGGCCACGAGTCGCTCGAGCGCGCGCTCAGCGGCAGCGCCTTTGGCCGCGCCGACGCCCGGAGCGCCGACACGCACGACGTTGGGCCAGTACACGGCCCCCGAGCCGTCTCGGAACCCGCGCGAGACGACGCGCGACAGCAGCTCGTCCGTGGCGGCATTCGAGGGAGCGCAGACCAGGATGCGTGGCTTGCGCGCCAGGGTCGGCAGCGTCTGCGCGGACGAGCTGCCCTGCGGGGCGCCCAGCGGCAGCGGATCGCCTGCGAAGGCCGCGACGCCCGGGAGGAGCGAGAGCGCGGACGGAGTCGCGGAGAGCCCGCCCCCTGCCCCGGGCCTGGCGTGGCCGAGGTAACGCTTGGCATCGTCAACGAGGGTCCGCACGAGGCCGTCGTAGTACTTTTGGTAGGCGACGAGGTGCCAGACGTTGAGCACGCCCACGATTGTGTGCGTCTTTCCCGTACCAGGGGGACCTTGGATCAGCGTGAACGCCGGAGCCTGCCGAGGACGCGCGGTGGGCGCGGCGGCGGCGGCGGCGGCGGCGGCGACGGCGGCGGCGGCTGCGGCTGTGGCGGCAGGGGGCGAGGGATCGGGAGCGTCGCCCTCGACGGAAGAGGAGCGCGGACGTTCGTCGCCGACGACGTCGGCACCGCCGCCCCGGACTGAACCTTTCGCACCTTCATCCTCGTCGTCCGTGCCGCTTCCATCGCGCCGTGCGCTCGAGCGGCCCTCGGGCGCGCTCTCGATGCACGCCATCGGTTCCTCGCCCGCCTTGCCCCCCCTCCGCGCGGCGCGGGACCGCTTAAGCGCGGCGGTGGCCCCCTCGCGCGACGGCCGCTTGCGCGACCGCGAGGTCTCGTTGCTGCGGCCGGAAGCGCGCGCAAGGAGCGCGGCGGCCCGCTCGCGCGCGGAGAGCGGACCGGAGCCGGCTCCGAAGGCAGCCAGGCCCCCCGCAGGCGGGCGGGGGAGCTCGACGTCCGAGTCGGAGGACGGCCCGCGCGAGCGCGACGACGACGAGTCCGAAGACGCCCCGCACGAACCCAAAGGCGTCGAGTCGGACCGCGAGCCGGCGCCCGAGCTGTCCGAGAGATCGCCGCCCCCCGGCGCGCCGCCCCGCCGCCGCTGTCGCCGCAGCGACGAGAGCGACCCGAGCGGGTCGGACTGCGACCCGGGGCGGCGCGCCGAGCCGATCCGGCCCGCGCCGCCGCGCTTCGTGATCTCGGCGGACGCTCCCGCGTCCACGGCCTCGGCGTCGTCGTCTCCAGCGCCAGCGAGGTGGCACGCAGCCATCTCGATGGCCGCGAGCTGCGCGAGGTCATATTTTTCTCGGAGGTACCCGATGAACTGCGGCGACTCGGCGGCGCGCGGCCACGAAGCGCGGCGCACCTCCGCATCCTCGTACGGCCGGCTCGCGTCGGCGAGTGTCGTGGGCTGCAGCATCGCGGAGCGAATGGCGGGCGCCAGACCGCGGGCGGCCGCCAGCAGGGCGGCGTGCTCGCGCTGGCTCGTCGTCGGCGGGCGCATCGGGACCGCCCACCACCTCAGCGACGACGAAGAGGCCGCCACGCGGAGCGCCGGTGCGCCACACAGCGCGCAGGGCGGAGGGAGAAGCAGCCGCACGTGCGGAGACGCTGCCGACGCCGCGGAGGCGCCCGGCTCGCCCGGCTCGCCTCGGCGAGCGCCCGAGCCGACCGCGGCACGCTCCCCGGGTCCGGCCGGCTCGCCCGCGACCGAGCCGCCCCCAGCCCCGATCGCCGCGGCCTCGAGCTTGACGTCGCCGTAGCCTGGGCGAGACACTCCGCGGGCGCCGACGTCGCTCGCCCCTTCCCCGCTGCCTTCCGCCAGGGCCTCCGCGTCCCTTTGCGCGGCGCTTCCCGCGGGGTCGGCTCCCCGCTCGCCGCCGCGCGCCGAAGAGGCCTCTTCGACCTCGGCCAGGAGCGGGTTCAGGTGCTGGTGCGCCGCGCACGCGGGCCATGCCACCGCCTCGACGTCGCCCCGGCCCGACCGCCTCGCGATGCAGGCAATGATGCCCGGCGGACGCGGCTGCAGGTAAGCCGGCCGCGGCCGGACGGGTGGGGCCAGAGGTTGAGGCGCGCGATCCCGCGCCGCGGCGTTCGAGACCGCCGGGGACGCCTTGCCGCTCTCGCTCGAAGCGTGCGACGCGGCGTCGATCCCCGACGAGGTTGCCGGACCGACGACGTCCGCCGCGCCGTTCGCCTCTGCCTCGTTGCTGCGTCCCGGGGTTTCCTGGAGCGAAACGGCCCCGGCCGCCTTTCCGCGTCCCCTGCCGCCCCGCCGACCTTTTCGCGCGCGTGCCCCGCGCCCGGAGTCTTCGCCGACGGATACCTCTCCGCACGCCTCTCCTCGATCGCTGGCCAGGTCGCGCTCGTCGGCGCCGCCGCCCTCGGCGTCGCGCCTCGCCTCGGCCGTGGCCCAGCGCTCGGCCCGCTGCGCGAGGGCGATCGCCCAGGCCTCGACGTCCCTGACGGGCGGGCGCTCCGAGGAGAGCACCAGGACGCTTCCCGGAGTGGCAGCGGCGCGAAACTCAGCGTGTCCGTCGACGGCCCGCAGCGAGACGGCGATGGAGCCGTTGGGGGCGGCCGCGAGGCTTGTCACGCGCACCGACCAGCCGCCGCCCCTGGCGCAGGCCTCTGCCCACTCGGAGCGGACGCCCGCGCGCGCCTCCTCGGTCACCAGCGGCTCGAACGTGCCCACGTACTCGCGGAGCGACGAAAAGCCGTCTGGGATCGCCGCGGGGACGCCGCCGTTTGCCGCCTCGCATCCGGGCTGCCACAGACGGCCGCACGTCAGCTCGCGTTCGAATCTGTCGAGGAGGGGGAGATGAACGGCGGGGGGGTGGGGGGGAGCGAAGGAGTGCGAAGACGACGAAAGGTGTGAGAGGAGGAGAGGCAAAAAGGGGCGGCGGGGAGGGACGGAGCAAACGCGACGGATGCGGAGCACGACCAGCTAGGGCTTCCGGCTGCGCTGTGAGGCACCTGCACGGTCCCCCCCCCCTCCCCGCCCCCCCCAGGGTGCGCCGTCGCTTCGCTCGTTCGATCGCGTGCGCCTGGTGCGAAAGTGCGCGTTTATCTGCCGGTCCAAGAGCACATGCGCGCCACTCAAGGCGCGCTTGCGACTCCTCGTCGGTCGCGCGCGAGGGCTTTTCCGCGACCTGCGGTTCGAGGCGCAGCTCGCCGCCCGGCGATAGCGGCGCGAGCGGCGCGGGCGCCAGCTTTCGCTTCGACCCGTTCGAGCGCGGAAGCTTTGCGGTCGAGCGAGCGGCAACGCGAGAATTCGTGCGAGCTCGGCTTTAGCGCGCGCGAGTGCGGCGACGAGACGTTCTAGAGCCGGGCGGGGCCGAGGACACTCTGGCGCTCGATCCGCTGCGCTCCCCCCCCTCTTCCTCCCTCCCGTCGGCCGCTTCTGGACGCGCTCGTCCACGTCCACGTGTTCGATCCAAGCGTCGCAGGCCGGGCGGACGAGCGGGACTACGTCCGCTTCCGGTGGGCGACCCCCCCCCCCTCCTTCGGGGCGGGCTGGCCCGTCGCCCTGGGCGGCTGGCCGTCCCCAAAGCCGGCGTGCAAAGCCTTCTGCCGCTCTGCGTCGTCGCGGCGGGCGTGCGCCGAGGCGAGCGCCGAGGCTGCGGCGGCCGCGGCCCTTCGACGCCGGGCGCCCAGCCCCGGCCGGCGAGCCGCCGATCCGCGCTCCCGACGGCGCAGGTGTGTCCCGCCTCCCCCGTCGGCGGCGCGATCTCGCCGCGGCGGGCAGGACCAGAGCTCGGCCGCGGGCCATCTGCGATCGGTACCAACGCCCTTTGATGCAGAGGCCGATTCGGATCCTCCAGCGCGTGCCGAGTCGGCCCCCCTCGGTCGCACCTGTCCGGGGGAAAGGTGATTGCCTCGGGATCGCGAGGCCGCGGCGGAGCGCGCCGCGGCGGGGCTCTCCCCCCCGCGACGCCGCTCGAAGGGGGCATGCCGCCCAGGGTCGTCCGTGCCGCCGCGACCGCGGATCGATCGACATCCCCCGTGGCGCGGTGCGGCGCGATCGGCAACGACGGAGGTTTGGTGACCGCGCGCTCGGGGACGGGCGTCGCCGGTGCGGGGGGGGTGTCGGGGGAGGGGGGGGGGGAGGGGGAGGG